>WMED01000430.1:24417-35483 GCA_019650415.1 Pipa parva
TGTGTAGGACTTACAAATTTAATTGTTTTTTTACTCTACGGACTGTTATGGTCACATGAACCACATTCAAGTTTTAGTGTTAGGTAATATTAGGTAGCATTATCTTTCTGCTGCTCCAGCCAATCACTGCTTGCTAAACTGTTTTTTACAGTGTGCTCTGATTTTGTGTAACATCAGTTTAAAGCCCTGTTTTACTTTGTTTGTTTGTGCTTAGTGTCATCCACAGTGAACATAGCTTTACATTCACAAGTGTTATAAAAGCAACCAACATACGTTCATTTCTAGACTGCACTGCTCCCTATCTCTTTCTGTATATAAAAAAAAGCAACCCCCCTCCAATCTGTGTTTCATAAACTGTACTCAATGAGAAGTGCCCATAAACTTTATTGCAAGCTAAAGTATCTGCATAAAAGCCAGTTAATTGAAAAGTGGGAGGAGACGGCTGCCAAATTAAATGTTTACATTAGCACAGCTGTATTGTAAAAACATTCTGCCCCCCTGCGCTTTGTAATTATAAGATATTTCTAGACTGTGTATCTCGACAAAGTTTATCTCTACTGCCAAGAGTGTTTTGGCACTGAGCATCTGTAATTTTGGCAGTCAGACACATGCTCTTATGCGCAGGCTGAATCTAAAATGGCTGCCAACAGTTATCCTGAAATGTCGTCGACCCAGTGCTGAGTGTGTGAAAAGTGCAGATACCAAATGCAATTTAGTACAGTGCCCTGGTTTAAAACATACCAACATTTTCAGAATATGGTAGTTTAATAATATTCTATTACTTCTGCAGCTAGAGCAGGAAGATTTAACTAATTGTAAACCATTTACAGCTACAAACTAATGCAGTATAAATCATACGTATTCAATTCACTGTTCTACAAAAATCAACTTAATTTTATTTATTCATGCGTTCATTTGTGCAAAAATATTAACTACGTCTTCCTGTTAATTTGCTATATCTTTTTATGTACCAGATTTCAAAATGTTTTGGAACAAATGCTATAGAGCACATATTATTTAAAAGTTTAGCGTTAGTATTTTCTAAAATAATTATAGCTATGTCTAAAAAGTCCATGTCATATGGTGATTTAAAACAAAAATGCTGAAGTGAATATGGACGACCATAAGAAAGGAGTTGTTTCATCAGTTCACCATTGTATATTTGCTTAGTGATAATTCTACTGTATGCACAGACTTGAGCAACTCGTGAAGAAGCAACCAATATTTTTGGAATTTTGTCTGCCTGTGGCCCAATAAGATTTTAAGTGATTTTAAAGTGTTAAAGTGTACCTGTCACCTCAAAACTAATACTAATTAGGTTGTACTAGTTAAATAAATGTTTTGGAAATATATATACGTATTTTTAAAAATATACCTTTATACAGCGTTTCTCTCTGTCATCTTCCCTGTCACCTTGCCTTTTCTTTCCTGAGTCGGGTTGGGCAGGGCTAAATGATGATGATTGACATTATAGCTCCTCCAATCAGATCCCTTAAATCACAATCTAGCAGGGATCTGATTGGAGGAGCTATAATGTAATGTATTAAATTGAGGACTGTTTAGTTAATTTTGATGACTTTTACTGTTGTATAAATTTAAAGCCCATAAAGAAGAATTAAGTCTGTTTGAATTTGGTCTGTGGAGCTCTAAACAAATTGTTACAGACAAGCAAAATTCAATGCATTCACTGATGATCTTTCAGCAAATTAAGTTTGTTGTCAATCCTGACAATAGACATGGGGGTCCTTTAGGACCAGTAGCACAAGATTTGCATTGGCAGTTATTCTTACATAGTTCTGGTAAAAATCTTATATTTCAATCTGAATTCTTGATTTTCCCTCATTTTGAGTTTGTTTTTCTTCTTTGTGGTTGCAGCTATCTGTTAAAGTGCACTTGTCACCTGAAAACACTAATACTAATTTAGGTTGTACTAATGAAATAAACATTTTTGTAAATATATATTTATTTAAAAAATGTACTTTTAAACAGCATTTCTCTCTGTCATCTTCCCTGTCAGCCTGACTTTTATTTCCTGGATCTGGTGATGATGATTGACATTATAGCTCCTCCAATCAAGTCCCTGCTAGATTGTGACTTAAGGGATCTGATTAGAAGAGCTATCATGTCAGTCTTTATTTAGCCCCCACCCACCCGACAGTCAGGAAAGAAAAGTCAAGCTGACAGGGAAGATGACAGAGAAATGCTGTATAAAGGTACATTTTTAAAAATACATATATATTTACAAAAACGTTTATTTCATTAGTACAACCTAAATTAGTATTACATTTGAGGTGACAGGTGCACTTTAAGTTAACAACATGGTTCTCTATAGATCTTTAATATATATTTATGATGTAGCCTAGAAAACTCAATTTGGTTTGCAACCGTAAGATAACACAGACCAGTAAAAATCAGGTTAAAGATGACATTTTTTACAAGTAATACATAGAATAACAGCCATGACCAATTCAAAATTAAATTTTCTTTATATGGTGTTAATTGTCCTCTAAGCTAGATGTATACCTATAGATCCATACATTTGGCTATACAAATGTGTTCAATATTTTGCTGCTCATTTAAATGTTTGGTTTCCTAAATGGACACAAAGGAGTGCAGTCTACCAGAGACTGTTTACATAGTGAGAAATGGTCATCAAGCCTGGATTTCACTAATAAAAACTAATTTTAACCACAAGCAAATCATTATTGGTAGAAATTGTCATTTTGGCCACTACACACAGAGCAATCATTGCTTGTGAAGCCATCATAATACAATCTAGAACTTTTTTACTGGTGATCCAAACTTTTTGGCCCATGGAGCTTGTTATTCCTTCAATTTATCCAGATGCAGTCAGTAACACTAGCTCTGTATGTATATTTCAGCTTTAATTATCTACCATGTTTGTCAACCATAACTTTTAAATGTTGGTTGTCGTTAACCAAGGAAAATGCATAAACCATTATCACACTGCTAAATAAGCATAAATGCAGCTCATGATATGATATCATTGTATCCCAAAGCATTGTTTTAACAGCAAACAAAATATAGTAGCATTTCATGATAATAATTATGTCTTCAAGAAAGGGATGCGTTGACTTTTGCATAGTTGGATATGTAATGAAGCGTGCTTTGTACGATAGTGGTCACAGATGCAGACAATGAGCTGTGTATCACAGTAGTCGCTTTCCAACTGCCGAGACTGGAAGGAGTGTGTTGCATGATTCCCACATAAAAAGAAAAGTTTACATTGGAATTCAAAACAACAAGGACTTGGCTGTCCTTTCTGTAGCAGGCATTCCAAGACCCACACGCCTTAAATCTGTAATTACCCTTGCTGTGTGGATTCCTGCACATGACATTGAGAGAAACTGATATGCTTAATGCAGCTAGGCAGAAATAAATCTAAATGGAATTAACCCTTCTGCTATGTAATGGGCATGATACTAAATTGCAAATCAATGTCAATGTAATTTACATTTTATCTTTTTTACTGTCTCCCCTGGCTAGTAGAACAGCCCAGTGAACTACAAAATGAATGAAATATACTTATGGTGTGTGAGGAAGAAAAGTCCAAGAGAAAATGCAATTATGTTCTACTTCCATTCTGTTCTCTCTGTCATAAAGAGACCATCCAACCAGCTAATAGGTCAGATGTGACCAACTGGAATGCCTTGTGTTTCTTCTTGTCAAACAGCAGGTGCAATGCTTTACAGCCACACCAATCAACTCACTAGGATCTGAAAATCAGAGCATTGTTATTATTTTTTAGGGATCCCCTATAAATTGAGTGGCCCAAATAAATCTTTGCACCATGACTCATGTATACTACTTTTAGGTGATTTACAATATCTAAGGAAATATGGGCACTCCATTTGCTGATTCCACCACTGGTCACAATTCTTTGTCGGGCACTTCAGGTCAGGTGAAAAGAACAAAACAAAAAAGTATTCTGTTATTACAAACTCTCCAAATCATGCAACAAAAGTTATACAGTGAGTTTGTGCAGGTATAGTTGAATCTACAACCATGGTTTTTATTCATTTCCTGTTTGTGGACTTTTATTGTTTTATAGGAAATTAAATTATTAGCGATTACAGATGTATTGTGTTTAGGTAAGTGGTATTTGCATTTTTACTCACAAACAAAGAAACAGGCTACACAAAATATTTGACTAAATATTTTATGGCCAGTTTATCACATTGTATATTAAGAATGGAGATTGCATATATCTCTAATAAAACTTTTTGAAAGTTTTTTTTTTTTAATAACATTGGGGTTTTCTGTTCTATATAGCTAGGTCTTAATCGTGATCGATGAAAGATCAGGTTTTAGATCAAAATTGTAATTTAAGGTTTGGAATTTCTATTAAAAAATGTAGCTTAGTTAATAGTTTGAATCACATTTTGATTAGAAAGAATCAATGATTTAATGATAAAGCTGGCCTGAAATGCTACTTTCAAAAATTAATAGCAGAATGGCCAAAATGTCACAGTTTTCTTATTAGAGTTTAAAAGCAGAATTACATGAATGATTAACATGGTAATAAAAGACTATGGCATTAATCCACACAGACTGTGAAATCTCAGACTTTGCCTTTAGATGAGTACAGTACATTCTTTTGGAGATAGATAACTAGGACACATAAACCATTTGATATCCTTATTTAACCTCTACACCCTTTCTACAGCTTCCCCTCCTTTTGTAATAAACATGGCGTAGTATGTTCTGTGTCCTTAAGTGACAGCATTATCTCCAATTACACTGCATTATTGTAAAAGCAAATGAAATTGCTCAGAACTTACAGTGCAATAAAATGCATGGCATACATTTTATAGAAATAGGATAGGATAGGGGACAGGTCCAAATATCCAAAAAAAACATTATTTGGATCTTGCAGGTGTTATTATTAAACCTGCATCTTTTTTTTACCAGTGTTATTTTATAATATATGACCCAGAATAGATTACTCCCAGTCACAGCAAATAATGGTACATATGTTGTATCCCCTTTGATCTAGCAACCAAGCAAATCGCTCTATCCCATGTCACTTTTATGCAATGAATAGGAAAATGGACATTAAAATGCAAGTAACTGGAAAAATACTTTTCAGGTTATATGTTTCTTTAAAGTATTTGTTAGAGTTTGTTCAAGTAACAACTAAAATTAGTTTACCAAAGCTTTTCTTCAAGGTTAAAATAAATCTAAACACTTGTAGGTGTAGTGATGGCCATAGATGCCCTTGGGAGACAGATGTGGACAAAATAGTAGATACATGTGTTTTGTTATGTTACTGTAAACAGACAGCACACCTACATAATTTCAGATGTATAGCAATTATGTTCACATCATTTGTCTGGACTGGGTTTTTTCTAAATAAAAAGACAAGTGAAAGTTCTGTGATTGCTTAAATGTCCAGTTTCAGCAAAAGTAGATTAGATTAGGTTGTATACATTCCAAGGGTGTTCATATTACTGTCCAGATCTCTTAGTCACTAGCAAACGGTAGCACATCAAAAGCCAAAATAGCAGCTTGTAAGAATAGTTGGCAGTTTCAAACAACAGAAGAAAGCTTTGTACTTGGCATTTAACTTGATTGGGAATCCTGAGATCAGGGTGTTACACAGTAGTTTGTTGCTTGCCAGCAAGTTGGGCTTCCCTTCTGATTCAGGTTTGGCAGCGATATGGCTCTTCTCCCTGTAGCCAGTATAGCTGCCAAGGAGACAGGACCAGCTTTGCACTTCCTGTCTTCTTTGTCCTGGCTGAGGATGGACTGTGATGTGCCAAGTGCACAGTGCCAAGAACTCATTCCAGCAATGGTCAGTCATCAAGGGCCAACATCACCTGTGCCATTGAGAAGCCAAATGCTGACAAACTTTCAGGAATTTAAAGCACTAGTATTTGATATCATGCTAAACAAAAACAAATTTGTAGTTTACTTTTGTTTTAATTCTAGCTTCACATTTAAATGAACTCCTATTAGAATGCATTATACTCCTGCTAACATTTAATTATATCTGAGACTACAAAAAAGTGCCACTAAATACTAGATCCTCAAGTCATTTGCTTAAAGACAATATTTATCAATTATCATCTAATTGTGGTTTATTAGAAAGCTGTAAGGCAACAGTTGGCATTCTAAGCTTTGGCAACACAATATAGGATGCCTGTAGTATACTTATTAATTCTCAATAACTATACAGGATTGCACAGTTTTTAAGGCCTATATGTTGGCAACTAGTACTGAAAGTAATCATAGTAATATAAATACTGTGAGGCCTGGTATGAAAGGGAGGTTATGGTCCTTAATAAGTTCCATCAGCTATCTTATCTTACTAATGAACCTATTACAGTTGGCCATTCAGGCTTAGGGTAATTATATGGTATTTGACTCCATGGTGACAAAACAACTTACACTAAACCCACACCGATTTACTTGTGCAACCACTGTTATATGATGTGAAAGCTGTAGCACAGGTGTTTTACTTAAAAAAAAATGTTTAATAGTGATACAACAGCATTAGGATATATAAATAACTATGGACAGTGCAAGGCGTTTTCTTTCCATGGAAAAATACCACTATAACAAATGACTCATGTGTCACTAGCTTTAAATAATGGATATTTACATTTGTGCTTTGGCCCATGGGTGATCATTTTGATAATAGGAGTTAAATTTGTAAATTGACAATATGTATTTTTCTTTTCTTTTCATTGGAGATAGTTATTACTTCAAGGGGGAGGTGAGTCTTGAGTAAAATAAGAGAAAGTCCCTGACTTTTATTTGTAATAGTAAACTATTACTTTTATTTGTAATAGTAAACTATTACTTTTATTTGTAATAGTTGATTTGTCCCATTTTATTTTAGCGACTGCTCCCTTGCTCCCATGAACTTTTATTGCAAAACCTGATGATCCATGTCATCCCAGCAAGATTTGAAAAATGTTCTTAGAATATCTTGTAATGTTACAGAATGCTTGGCTTTTTCCCTCATAAATTGTTCAAATAAATGTTTGATGAGGTTGAAGTCTGGTGACTGGAGTGCAGTCCACAAGGGCTAGTTCTTCTAGTTCTTGTTTGGTCATCAAGCAATTATTTTTGGTTCTTTATGCTGCTATGCTCAGTTACATTTTAGAAACTTATAGGTGCAGAATACTTGCAGGGGAATTCATTAAAGGCAAAATCTTTTCTAGATGTCTATTAACCCATAGCAACCAATCAGAAGTTAGTATTATTCACTAGCATACAGGAAGCTAGAATAATAAAATTCAGTCTCTGATTGGTTTCTATGGGTTGTGAGACCTCTGTTAGGTTAACCTCTTTTGATGTATTCCCCTGTTGGTGCCATAGGCCAAAACTGATGATGCCCCTTTATGCAAAATGTCACATACTAAATTATGCAGTGAACTAAAGTGCTTTAAATGTAATTTCATGTAGAGTAAAATCACAAATGTAAGGTTCTATATTTGAGTATTAGAAATACTTTCCAGTTAGAATTTATCCCTCTTGTTTTCACTCTAAGGCACCCTTCCATCTGAACCTCTCGTGCCTATATGGAAATTTGGAATTAGAACACTTCAACCATTATGTTTTATTATATTTACTAAAATTTTCATATACTATGATATCCGCTTCTCTTCTGTTTGTATTCTTACATAAACCTGTACTGCCATAAATCATAAACTTGTATTTTGTCAGTAAGTAGGACTTTGCTCCTATGATCCATCAATAACAAATGATTTGTCCTAATGTTTACCCTGAGGGAGGGGGAAGAGGATGAAGAAATCATACCGCCGCTACTATACCTATGAAAGTGCAAGAGTACTAAATGAGGATAGGTGCAAGGCGTTCAAGAGACTAAACAAATTCTTTGTTTTTCTATATTTATCCTAGTGATTGTCACTGTTTTCCTTCCAGAGAAGTGGTTTAAAGATTTGTTTTGTGATACCACTACTACATAGACTACTTATAGTACTGCTGTCTGATATAATGGTTTATATTGCCTTTCTCAGTGAACAAATGTTTATAAATTAGCCTTCCAGTGTATGTATGTATGTATGTATAATTTTATTTATAAAGCTCCACAAATTTACACAGCGCTGTACAATTCAGCGATTCAAGTACAATACAAACAAGGGAAAAGTGCATTAAGCAATACAAGTAAAATAAAGCAAGGGTACAACAAATTAAGTGCTAGGTAGTGATTGACACAAGAGGTTGGAGGTCCCTGCCCCAAGGAGCTTACAATCTAAGTGAGAGGAATACTTACATACACAGATAGGACAATAAGAGCTCTGTAGGCATAGGTCCATAAATACATCAAAATAGATATAGATAAATACAGTGAATAAATTGATAAATACAATATATATATATACAGATATTAAAAATTATACATAAAATGAATGATAATCAGTGCTAGTGCTCTGACAGATAGGATTTCAATTTGGTTTTGAAGGTGGAGAGGGAATGTACCTGTCTGAGACAAAGGGGTAAAGAATTCCAAAGGTGAGGGGCAGAGAGTGAAAAGGGTTTAAGACGAGAAAGGGCAGTATTAGTACGAGGTACACAAAGCTGGTTGCTGTTAGAGTGGTGTTGATCTGTTTTGGTGTGCTGGACCAATCACTTTTCTTTATGCTACAGAACTATTTTGTATATTTTTTGGGTATATAACATTAATTTATCACTGCAAATTTCCATCACCGATGTGTTTCCACCGTGTTTTTTTATTTTACAAAATACCCATCTTTTTGTTATATCATTATTTATTATCAAAATATATTTAATCATGATTTTTCTGAAAAGTTGAAAAGTATTTAACACTTCAGACCTGATAAAGTTATTATTTCATATTGGATCTTTAAAGGAAAATATTGTATTATTTACCTTTACACAAATAAAACTTACTTTTAAAGAAAGTAATCGTAAAAATGTTTATAACAGTATACATTTGCATTTCTACCACCAGTCAGCAGTCAGATTCACCCTTTAAGCCAGATCATGTTGTCAAGGTAAAAACTTAGGGGGTTATTGAATAAAGTCCAAATTAATTTGTAAAGGTATGAATTCACCACTTCCCCACATTCGGTTATTCAGCAAACTCTGCGATGTGGCAAATTCTCCAGCTAACAATTGTCGCACATTATACACACCCTGCTACTGACGCGGTCGTGATTTTACTATAGGAATTCTGATGTGGTGGCAGATTTGCTAAAGGAATCTGCTGTTTAGTGATTAAGGAGTAGAGAATCCATTCGTAGTCACCCGAAGTGATGAGAATTCACTTTGACAGTAAATTTTCACTTTAACCAATAACCCCCTAAGTGGAATGATGGCAACAAAGCTTGTTTTTTTCTTTTCTTTGTTTTAATATTACTGACAGTTTTTTTTATTGTATTGATATTTCCTTGTGTAGAAGCATTTACCTAGGGCAGTGGTTGGAAAGTGCGGCTCGCGAGCCACTTGTGGCTCTTTAGCCGCCTTGGAGCGCACTGCTGAAGCCACGCCCACGACCGACGATGGCTCTTCTGATTGGCCGTTGGTGGTCATGTGGTCGGGAGAGGGCACACCTCCCTCCTCCAGCGGCTCACATGATAGTTGTCGTTGCTGTAGGAGGGAGTGAAAAGGCTCCCTCCTTAAGCAACTTTGCCGACCCCTGACCTAGGGCACAGATTTTGCCACCTTTCAAGATTGTTACATTGTTGCAACTTGCTCTGTAGAAAGAAAGTTTGTTGGCTATAACCTTTGTAATGGCTAAAATCAGTTGAAGACCAGGGGATGAGAAGTGCAAAAACCAGTTACAGGAGCACCTAGTTAAAATAAGGTACTCTGTGACATAAAACCATTGTCACTGCCTCGATTCTGTTTTTGTTTAAGCTCGCATAGTCAGCCCTGCAAAAATGATGGAATCTTGTTCGTGGTTTATCGTCCCTTTAAAGAGGCCATCAGAACAAATCAAATTTTCACAGGAGGTCATTCTTTTTGATGGTCATAATTACGTTTGCCAATGTAAACAATGTTAAAGTTTGCCATTGGAAATACTGGTAATTAATTTGGACAGTTAAACACGTGCACATTTGTAACTATGCCTTTGATATGGCATACCTGTTTACATCTTTTTTTCTTAAACAAAGTTCTGTATTTGCAATGAAGCAGTTGTTGTAGTGTCAGACTGGTTCACTGCAGGAACCTCTAGGGCCCTCTGTTGCCAGTCTGACACTGCAACAACTGTTTTATTGCAAAAACAGAACTTTGTATAAGAAAAAGATGTCTTTCTTTCAAAAGCTGCTTCTCTGGAATAATGTAGCTTAATTGTATCGGTCCATACTGACCATAGCTGAACATGACATTTCTCACTAAGTAGTGACCACAACTATTTAAAGAAAATGATATCAAGCTGCAGCTTGTAACCAATACATGGCTCTGCAGTATTTTCAGGATTGGAAGCCTTAATCCCTAAGTAACTCAGATAGCTTGACCTTAAGATGTACTCAAAGGCTATAACTAAACCTTAAAATCACAGCATGGATGAATAGGGGCTTAATAAGGTAAAGGCCATGTCACAGCACCAGCTTCAACAAACAAGTCTGTTAACATAAATGGGCTCTAATTCTTGTAAGCAAGTTGATATTCAGGAGAATTTTAAATCGTTAAACATTTTATAACACAAATATGTGTGTGACCACATCTAGGTCTCTTATCTTTTGTTTAGCAATGGTGAAAGTATCCTGTTTTATATCTGCCTGGAACGGCTTTTTAAAAGGTATATATTCATAAAGTATTTATCTAATTAGACATTGAGATGATAGGATAAAATGACTAAAGTACAACTGCACAAGGTACATTTTAATAGCTATATAGTTAGTCACATACTGTAGTTAGGTTGGAAAAATACACAGGTCTTTTTAAGTTCAGACCATGATAATAATAATGTTGTTACCAGCCCAAACTGCCAGATATATTAAAGGTTAAAGTGTAAGTAAAGTTATGGACAAAACTATACATGTATTTTACATATATACAGTGCCTACAAGTAGTATTCAACCCCCTGCAGATTTAGCAGGTTTGAT
>WMED01000431.1:0-22624 GCA_019650415.1 Pipa parva
AATTTCAGTCTCGGCGAGAACACTCGAGTCTCCTCACCAGGACTGGAATCCCTTTAATGCACTTGCTGATGTTCACGTGCAAGACATCAGCGGGCACATAACACCATGTGCAAAGTGAGCCGAAGGCTTCGCGGCTCGCTTTGCACAATGGTGAATTAGGCCCTGAATATCTGAAATATTTGGCTTTTATTGCCTTTCTTGGCAAAACAAAAAAAATCCCAATTGAAAACCAATGTTCCACTGTGAATAGTCCTTTCTCAGAAATACAGTGGGAAATGGCAACTCATACAGTTCAGATTTATAAAACAAAATATACCTTTCCCTCTCCAGAGATCTCTCCTTAGGGTCTCAAAGTGCAGTCCAGCCACAATCCTATAACAGGGTCTTTATCCACAGGTCTCTGTTTCTCTTAGAACACCATCCACAGAACAGAGATTCCTCATTTAGCAACACCAACCCCCCCACACAAAGGGCGAAATTTATTAAAGGCGAATTTTGAATTTTTGATCGATCGATCGATCGAATTTTCAATCGAAATTTCAAATTTTTTTTCTAAATTTCAGATTTTTTCTAAATTTCAAAATTTGTAAAATCGATTGGCATTTCAACATTACACATTTTGAAAAATTTCGAAATTTTGAAAAATTTCGAAATTCAATCGATCGAAAATTTACGACTTTAATAAATTTCGCCCAAAGGCTTTCTCACCTGCCTTTTAAAACAGGTTTATTCTGCAGCTGGAACTAATCTCAAGAACTGGGCTGTCCTCCAGCCATAGGAATCAATAGTGGGGGAAACATACTTTTCCTCATACAGCACACCGCTATAATCACTACAATATATTCAAGAATTCAAGAAAGAAGAAGGAAATAGGATGGAATACTGGGTATTTTACTTTTGCACTTTTTTTTTTTTTTAACTAAAACACAATGCTTACAAAAACCAATAGATGAACAAATATATAGCAAATCAGAATCAGCTTTGGGCACAACATAGGGGTGGATCCAAGTTGGAGACTTGTTAGAATATCTCTCCAGAGAAAGCATTAACCTACAATCTTGGTAGCCCTAAGTAAAAGCCTGATGTTTACTAGACTTTCTGGGAGCAACCAATTCACTAAGGGGGGAATTCACCATTCAGCGAAGTGAGCTCCGAAGCCTTCAGCTCACTTCGCAAATGGTATTATCATTGTCTGCGCATTATCTGCGCGCGGACATCAGCATGTGCATTAAAGGGATTCCTGTCACAGCGAGGCAACTCTTTTGGTCTCGCCGAGAAGGGAATCCCTTTAATGCGCATGCTGATGTCCGCACCCAGGACATTGTATAGTCACAAATGTCTCCGGCACTCCGTTAGTAAAAGCAACTTCTTTATTAAATAATCTTTAAAAGGAGGTCAATGTACAAACATTTAAAAGCGTGTGGATCAGCCACTTACCTGTTTCGTGCGTCAGCACTTAATCATAGTGTGCAGCTGCTCATGAATCACAAACATTTATAGTGTGCATAATCACAATGGCATAGGCAGCATCTGTGTGGTAGGTGTGTCACAATAGGCTGAATACTATTGGACTGGCAATTTGTTTAAAGTTTGCCCACTGAACCAATGAGAAGTTGGTGTTTTACATGCTGCAGCAACTCTCGTAATAACAAGGGATGCGGTAGGTTGGTTAGTTTAATGCTTGTTCAGATTGCCGTTCAGAGGATACTCCCCTCTAATGAATATGCATGTAGTTATGTGTCGTTTAAGGCATGTTATTTTTCGCGTGGAGGACATCAGCATGCGCATAATACCATTTGCGAAGTGAGCCAAAGGCTTCAGAGCTCACTTCGCTGAATGGTGAATTCCCCCCTAAGTCTTTTGGGGCCAACTGCCACTGCCTAAACTTAAACATTGCGTTACTATCCCACATTTAACAAAGGCTGGTTTGATCAGATCACTAATAACTAGTGCCCCCCTAGCTGGAGTGGCCCTTCTCAACCAAGCAGGGCCGGTTTTAGCAATGGGCGGTGTGGGAAGCCGCCTAGGGCACAATTTCTTTGAAGGTGCACAAGCGCTGTCCTAGAGCACCAGTGGAGGGGGGGCAGCCACTGCTGGTGTTGGTCTGCTGGGGTGGGTGGCGTCGGCTGCTGGTGGTGTTGGTGGGGGGTGGTTGCTGGTGGTGGGGGTCGCCCAGGGCGTTAATGTAGCCAGAACCACCTCTGCAACCAAGTATATTCAATCCTTTGTAATTTATCAGAGGGTTCCCTCAGATGTAATGTTTTTCTCTCAGCAGGTTCTAGAGGAACACTAGGATGGTCCCTAACCCACCAGGTACCTATATGGTGGATGCTTCACAATGTGGAAATCTGTCACTCTCATCTCTCTAGCCTATACTGTGCTGGAACCAAATAAATCCTCCAGACTTCACATTAATAAACCTAGATCACATGACTTACAATGATTACTCATACACTAATAACTAGTGCATTACTGGATGCTTATCTGCAACACCTAGTTGTTTCTCATTTCTTTCATTGCTTTATTATACTAATTACATTTAAACTATTGTTAAAATATTGTCTGCTTCCCTGAAACATCTGAGCCAATACCTTGGATGGGAAGGTCGTTTCTCCTGTGAAGTGTGTGAAGTTGTGCAGCCATCAAATGAATTGGCTCTCTGACAGCTGGATCCAGTTGCACGAGGAGAAATGGAATCTGTTTGAGCCAGCTCAGATACTACCTCAAATCCCTATATTCCATGGAAAAATTAAATGTAACCAATGTTATGATATTCAAAAGTGAGCGGTTGGTCCGGTGAGGAAAATTCAGAGAGATCAGAGGAAATCAACACGATCAACATATAATTAATATACCTGCATTGCCAAGTCAATTACTATAAGGCAGTCATGGAATAGAAATCTGGTGAGCGCATAAGCACAACAGTTTTGACACCTGGGTGTTTTTGATTCACTTTTTCACGATTCCAAAGACACAAATCTGATACACTATAAGAGTACGTTTGGGTCTACACTCTAATAATGTTTTAGCATTTTGATAAGGCACTATTAGTGCTTTTTTGTGTTTTTTTATCTTTTTGCGCTTCTTTAGGTGTTTTTACAATCAAAAAATGTTATGATATTGTTATGCTTAAATTTAAAACAGTTCTAAGTATTGTCCACTTGTTCATAATGTAGTGTATTCATATTTCCTGTGTAAACAATGCAATAACTACTTTTATTAATGGACCTGGTCCTAATCTGAAGAAGGAAATATGTTGTGTTGTTAAAATTCCCTAAATGCTCATGAACCACCATTGCCAGGGCATTTGTTCAAGCTGCCTGGTGTTAAACTTCTATTGTCGCATTTAAATTAAACACCAGGTAAAATGATTTATATGCTGGTTAAAATGGTATTCTGAGAATTATGGATATAGTTATTTGTCCTTCAACTATAAATTACCCTGCATAAAAATGTATCTCTATTTTTTTCTAAGAAAAATTTAAAACACATTATAGAGGCTTTTTAAATACGAAATAGGAGTAATCATTTTTCCTAACAAACCTAATCTAACATTATATTGAGTCAGCGTACAAGTACCTGTGTAGGTCCCACATCTAATTTTGGAGAGTCCAATGTTTGGTTCTGACTGTTACATGGGGAGTTTCTTTTGGCTACAAAAGACAGATTTTATATTATGCAGTATCTGCATCATGGAAAATATAACAAAATTCAGATATTTGTAGGGATTGTGCTGCTCCCTTTTATGTTCTAAACTACCTGTTATGATGTTCCGAATTGGTTTTACAAGGGCTGTGAAAGCTGGGACCCCTGGGTGTCTATGTTCCCACATTGGTTGCCAAATTACCAATCCACTGGCCAAACGAAAAGTCAAGTCCGATTCCTGTAAAGGAAAAGCATATCCTTATTATAGTTAATACCCAGCGAGTAATTATATATAAATGTCAAAATTTACAGTGAATGTATTTAATGTATATTATAGTAAATGACCTTAATCCTGTGAACCAGAGGTGCAAAGAGAAACACAAAAAGTTCCACTGTTGCCATAGAATTTTGTAGGAATTTCCTTCTGTTATTCTCATCCTCCTCATTGGTGTTGCTTTGTCTCGAGTGTCCAGGTGATCCCTGGTTTTCTTGATGGATGCCTCCTCCCCAACTGGAGCTTCGATCACCTCCAAACCTGTCATGGGTGCAGTCTTGAGGAGCTTCTATTAACATCCAGTGAAGGGTGTGGAGAAGCTTAGTCTCTGCAACTCCAAGCTTATCTTGGTGACCTATAGATTAGGCAGCACCCGTTATTAGGATTGCAGAATGAATGAAAATGCAGAAAATGCACTTCAAATTCTTGAAGTGCTTTTTAAAAAGATCATTTGTACTAACCTAGCTTGTTTCTGTTGGAAAGCAGTGTGGCTGTGCAGTGTAAAACATGTGGCAGTGCAGCTTGGACCAGCTCCCATCGTGAGATACTTTGAATGGCTTCAGACAAGGCAGGAGACAGGCCATGCAACTTGTTCTCAACCAAGACTCTTTCAAATGACTATAAAATGAACGGATATACAAACAAAGGTGAATCCAAAGTATAAACAATAAATATAAATCAACTTGCAATGTCATAGCACCATAACTCATAGTTCATAAAGTATACCAGGAGAGTGAAGTTTGGCTCATAAAGGACTGTTATTCAGAATGCAAGCAAAAGGTTTTTTGAAAGTGATAGCAATGTAGATATATCATATATGACTTGCAAGAAAGTCATCAATGCAATTCGGCAGTCATATCTGTGAGCTTGAAATAAAAGAAAACTAATAGATGGAAAACAATGGTGTTTCACTTTTAAATTTTAATTAAGCAGTATTACTCAGTACAGCATGTTGACAAAGAGAAGCTAAAGTTTGTTACACATTGTAACCAATATTAGCAACTGCTATAATATGGGACTGGTTTGGAGAAATTCAGGTTAATTCCTCAATGGAGAAATTGTTTACTGAGGTCTAGTAACCAATCAGAAGTTAGCATTCCCTGATATAGGAAGGTTAGAATAATGAAACTATGCTTTGAATGATTGCTATGGGTTACTAGACCTTTGTAAATGATTGCTCCTCTTGAATCCCTGCTAGATTTATAAAATTCCAGCTCAGGTACTCCACTTCGTACATTTACTGGAGACCTAGTAGTTTCTTGTTTATCATACTTTTGCAAATAGCAGACCATCTAGGGTCCTTGACTTGACTGCCCAGACATGAACCTGTACCAGACTGGGGATCTAACCCCTTCTAGCTCATTCTTCTAGTTTCATTTGTGAAACTTTTGTCTGTTTGTTATCTGCCACCCTGTCTATGTAACCAAGGGTTAAACCTACACACAGATCCTACCCTTTTACAGTTATATCTATAAGCTCTGAGAAACCCCTCCAATGTAGCAGACCCCAAATTTTATGGGATTTTTAGCCTTGGGATCCTCCCATGTTCTTCTGTTCCTTCTAGCTGCATTACCACAGATTGTCATTATATGGGATTCTACATATCATATACCAGAGATGTAGGCCACCAGTAGAGAAATGATATGATTACAAATGGGAAATAATTAAAGGATGAATAATTCTTCTACATATTTTGAGGATTTTAAAAGAAACATCAACATTATTTACCCATACTGTAATATCCAAAATAACTGAACTATACAATATTATAGGGAATCACTCAAATGCTTTGGCATTCTTGCATGATTAATATGCCACAAACTGCGAGTTTCTTATGTTTTTAGTTTTTATTTCCAAAAATAAACACAGTCTTTCTTGGCAAAAGAAAAAAAAACAAATTGAACACTGTTTTCTGAGTGAATGGTTCTTTCTCAGAAAATATTGGGTAACTGTAACTCTTACAGTTCTGATTTAGAAAACAAAGTATATCTTCCCTTCTCCTTAGGGTCTCAAAGTGCTGTACAGCCACAGTCTTATAAAAGGGTCTTTATACACAGGTCCCTGTTTCTCTCACAGAGACTCACAGCAGCATCCACAGAAAAAAGATTTCTACTTAAGCAACACCAACCACACCCAACTGGTAATCCCAGCTGCCTTGTAACTAGGCTCTAGCCTACAGCTGATGTGATTTATTAAACCTGGACTGATCTCCAGTAATATGTTCACATTATTGGGGCAAAATATTTCCCCTCAAACACTACATCCTTATACTATCTATTTTTGTTGATTTGCAGAGAAAGCAGATGTTGGTACTACTGTCTAATTACAAGGAAATTCCAGCACCTTGCAGATTTTTTTTTTTTTTTTTTTTTTTGCAAATCTCCAAATAAAACTCATACTTAACAGATAAAAATGAGTTAGTGGCAAATATCAAAATGAATATACAACACACTTGTTAAACAAATAAAATGGATGGATTTAAATTGACCTCCTATAAGCAAAGTGTCCAGAATCTCTACCCTCCTGTGAAAAATTAAGTCCAAATCAAAATTACAGCTGAAAAAAATATTCCTTAATCATAGGTTGGCGATAAAACTAAACAACTACTTTATATTTCATCTGCATTTTCAGAGAATATGTAATAATTCTAAAATATGATTTTTGTTTTTTTTTAAGTTAATTTAGTCTTTCATTGTAGGGCATTTCATAAATCTGCATGACCTATGATAAACTATAGTTCCACTGAATACAAAACAGACAGTATGTACAGTATTTAGTCAAGGGCTAAACAATGGCTGCAATCATCATTAAAAAAAACACATGCAAAGGAATAAATACTGGGAAGTAGGAATCAAAGAAAATATGTTTGCCTGTGGGAAAACCTGTTATGTCAGTGGTATACCTGTTAATATTATTTTCATGCACATATGAAACTGCCAATCCAGTTGTCTCTCAGGGACCTTTTGGCAGTTGTGTTAGTGGAAATCAAATCCTTTAGTACATCCAAATATGATTATTTATCTATGTGCAAAAATAAGTTGTTATGTAACCTTTATTTTCCCAGAGGAGTCATTCATTTAATCACTTTCATCACCTCCAATACCTAGCTATTAAAATCTAAAAATGGATGTTCCATTAGCATCTGTCAGAGGATCTGAACAAGCCTGAAGAAGAGACCTAATTAGTCTTAAAAGCTTGTATTTACCATCTATTCAGTTATCCAATACAAGGCATCACCAATACTCGACTTCTCTCTGCTTACATCTATAGCTAACACGGTGCTTCACTCTAGAAGAACTGATTGTGACAGTTAATCCCACATGGGAATATCCTTCAGATCAGTGCAGATGGGAGATTCTAGGGTCCAACTTTAAACGTCTATTAATTAAGTGAAAGCAATGGATATCGCCCAACACAAGTAATAATTTATTCACAAACATAAAACTCAAAACATATCACAGTATTATCCTCAGCCTGTTAATTGAATTATTAAAATAAACCTGTTATTTATAAATACATATATATACAGTATGCAGGTCCAGTGAAAAAAATTGTGAACATAGTGTACATTTTTCCCAATGAACACAATAAGAACATCTATATTTTCAAGTAATTTGTATTCACTTTTTTTTGACAGCTGATCTCTTGGGACAGGTTAATTTTCATATGGAGATAAATTATTCACTAATCTTCTAAAGCACCAAAATACACACAGATACTTTCAAATATCAGTTAGCTGTGTATTGTAAAATATGCTTCCTGTTACAGAAGATTCTATTTATCTATATAAATAATAATCTAACTTTTACAGTAAGATGACTGGCTCTTTTGCCTGCGTACAGTAAAGGGAATGCCCTAGTGATTAAAATAAATGAGTGTATCATTTGTTGCAGTTGTTGAATTCAGATGATATTTTCTCGCAAGCAACAGGGATTTGTCTGCATCACATATACAAAATCTTCAAAAGAGTATTTCATCTACAATAACTTGTGGACAATATATTCTAGAGATGTTAGACCCTATTTTTACCTGTAGGAACAAACCTGAAATTCTGGGCACTGGTTATGAGACAAAACAATTTTAGATGTGACACATTCTTGGATTTCATTTTGTGGTCATTTTCTAATTATTAATCTGTTTCATTGTTGTCAGTCTTTTTTGCTGAAAGTTATTGATTTTAACATGCATATGTGTTGATTTTAGGTTAGCAGTGTTTATCTATATGATAACACTTTTACAAATTGGATTTGAAGTAAATATGGATTTAAATTGTGACAAATTGCACTGAAATATAGTTAAATATTTTTGTGAGTTCTTTTCCCTGGAAGGAAAACTTAAAGGGGAATTATAGTCAAAATACATCATTACATATGCAGTACTATACCTTAGTGAGAAGCATTTCTCCCCAGTAGTTGTTTCATTTAATGCAGAATGATTGAGTAGGCAGCATTGATAAACTCCTGCACCAGAAAATGTGTGTGTGACATGTACTGGCCAGTTTTCCATGAAGAGGTACCCTACTTAATACTTAGCACATGAGCACAAATTATCTTTCTCTCTGTAATCTCCTGTAAACAAGCTTAATTTATGTGGCCAAAAGGTCAGTGCACTGCTTAACCAATTGCAGTCAAGCAGCTTTATCTTCTCATGTTGCTTGACTTGCAGAACAGAAAGAGGAGAGGAAGGAAAATGTCAGCTCTCAGGAAAACTAATTAAGGGAAACAAATGGCAAATATTATTTCTTCCCTAAAATTTTTTTTTACTATTTGTGTGAGTAATTGGCTTAGTATAAAGAAGTTTTATATGTATGTGTGCAGTTATATCAGCACTATAGTGCCCCTCTAATTCAGAATTTGGAGTAATATAAGAAATTGTAATGAATACGAATACAATATATCTTACCTAAACTAACTTATTACCTATGAAAAACAGAGAAAGGAAGTACACATACCACACAAGATGCTTCATACTGTTTTCCCAGCTTCGGTCTTAAAAATGCACTGCAGAAAATGAGACGGATTAAATATTGATCTGATTATGTAGAAACAAGTGAAAAATACTACAGTGAGATGTATTGTGTGTGATCATTAACTAACATTAATGGAAAAAAATACTCAAGCAAGGCAGTAATGTAAAATGGGGAAAAAGAAAATGTACCATTCTAAAGATTTGGATTCTAACATGAGTTCAAAGTCTATAGGGGATACTATGAGAAATCAATAGAAGAATATGGTAGAAGCAATTTGATTTGTGCATAAAACACAGCTCATAATACAAAGTAGCTGAAAATGGACAAAGACATAAAATCAATAAGATCTTCTACAGACTCCACACAATTGATCCAAATAATGGGAAGGAAAATGGAAAAAATAGCCTTGGGCCATAGGAGAACTGTTATTTAGGTCCTAGCCAATCTCAAACAGGTAAAATCATATAATCATATTCTACTAGGATATATTATTTAATTTATCTTATTTTGGCTGAAAGCCATCTGCTGTTCAAACTATCACTGCAAAAAGATTATCATATGGTTTGATTTACTTTACTTTATAAATTGCTTTGAAAAAAAATCACACCTTCTGGTTTCAAAACTGAATGTTTTAAATATAATTCTTGAATACCTTCCGATCTACCCCTAGAACTGTATGTCCATAAATTGTTGTGAATTTTTATTATTTGCATTTAATCATATTTGCTTTTTTTTTCCAGGCAATAATGGTGATTTATCAATTATACAGTTTTCTTACAGAGAGAGAGAGAGGTCCAACATTTATTATTGCTATTAGATTTCATTTTCCATTAGCTCATGGGCAAATGCCTAAAGCTGCCTAAAAATGGGGTACTACAAAACCAGATCAAAGATATATTGTAAGGCACAATGATTGCTTTAAAAGTAATTTATTTAAGTGAGTCCAAATAAGATGCAGATGTATTGATGTAGTATATTGTACAGATATTGTATAGTGTTTCCAGTTTTATTTACTGGTGAATGAATAAAAAAAATCAGCCACAGTTGGTTCCTTCTGGATCTTGTGAAAGATTGGATAGCTTACTTAATTATTAAACACATCTTTTCTATTACATAAACTACCCTGTTTAAGCCTACACATTAATTATCAATCCAGACCTCCATGAGCTGGGAACCAGTGACTGAGCTAAGGAACCATTTATTTCTAAGAATATTATATTTTAGTGGAGAGGATGAGGGGGTGGTGCACAAAAAAAAACCTTAAGTATGATATAGATCAAATAACATATACAAATGTGTGTCTGGGAAATCTAGCAGATTGGAGGCATGTCAACAGGCATGGAATAGTAGTATAAGGTAGGAATATCCAGGAGAGGGAATGAATGAGCTGCAGCTGTTAAGATTTATTGTAAGACAGCTCGAGTTTCATGGAAGTCAGCTAGACTGTCACTACAGGTATCTGATGATCCACTGGTCTAGCAGGACAACACTGCCTGTCAAATGCTGCATAAAGTCAGTAGGTCACAAGTACCTATTAAAGGTTGTGGTCAGACTGAAACAGGTACCTGGTTTGTCTCCACAAGAAGATCTGAATAGCAAGTGGGATGCCTCGCTGCCTCTCTTGCTCCGGCCCCTCCGAGCTTTTCCTCTTCACCATCTCGGGGTTTGGGATTCCCGGTCTCCTCTGCTGATGCCGGTTGCTGTAGGATTGCTTAATGCTCCAGCAGCCTGGATGATTTTCAGGAAGATGTCCGCTACTGTAGTTCTTTTTCCTATTCAGCACCTCCCCGTGTGGACAGCGCCCTAAACTCAGTGCCTGAGCCTGGTACTGCAACTGTATCCTAACAAGCAGGCAGGTGGTAGTTGAAGGTGGTTTGCTTTTATTAATTACATCAAAGGAATAGCAAATTGCATAGATTAGTTTAATTTTAGTCTGGTGTGGTTTGAATTCTGCATGCTGTGTGTAACCCGGTGCATGAAGGGATAAGGTCCACTGCTCCTTTTTATACAGAAATACAACGATTATGTGTGCTCTGAATCAGAAAGGATTTTGTCAAGATGTATAAACTACCAGCTTTAGTTACTGCTGCAATGCAAATATTAAATGTATATTTATTTTGGGATGTAACACCTTTATCTAAAAATATTTCAACTATGGCTACAAAGGTTTTTTTTAATTATTTTAAAATGTATTCTCTGTAATCAGTTTTCAAATTTGTATGTGAATGTATCTCTTTGGGCAATGACACTGAGGGGGTTATTCACTAAAGTACGAATTGTTGCGTATAGGTGCGAATTCGCCAGATAAAGACAGTCGCAATAGGCTGCTACTGTCGACTTTATTATGGGAGAATTGTGGCAATCTTAACTTTAAAAAATTGTCGAGACTTTACAATGGTGAAATTGTAGTGGATTTACTATGGGAATCCGCTTTTTGTGAATTCGACTGATGAATTCACACCTTAGTGAATAACCCCCTTTATGTTTCCCCAGATAGTTCTGTTTTTTGCTTTGTTCAGAATTACACAGTCATATACATTTCAGTACACCAAAAAAGTAGGGAATACAGCAAACAAGGTAGTGTGATACCAAATAAATTTACAGTAATGACATCACTTCAAACCAAGGAATGTTTTTTCACCATTCCTGGGGAATATTTGTTGATAGGTCATATACATTTGTACAGCAGAAACCAAAATTGCACAAAAATACCTTTTTGATATTAAAATTAGAATATGTACAAGGCTACAGTAGCCCAGTACTTACTACGTACTCCAGGCTTGGTGTAATAATAACAACCACTTTGAGAGTCCTAAAGGTTCAGGAGAATATCAAGGTGCTGATTGTCACTTAGGGGGGAATTCACGATAGTGCGAAGTGAGGTGCGGAGTCTTCGCCTCACTTCGCACTGACTGTTATGCGCTTGCTGATGTCCTGCACGTGGGCATCAGCGTGCAGGACGCTTTAAAGGGATTCCAGTCTCAGCGAGACCAAAAGAGTTGCCTTGCCGAGACTGGAATCCCTTTAAAGAGCTTGCTGATGTCTGCGTGCAGGACATCAGCGAGCGCATATCAGTCTGTGCAAAGTGAGGCGAGGATTCTGCACCTTACTTCGCACTACTGTGAATTCCCCCCTTAAACTTAAATTCATGATCATTCACCACTTCTCCAACTCTGCATATTCATTAAAGATTTTCTGCAATGTAGCAAAATTCACTCACAGCTTCCAACATTACACCAACCGTGCATTTATGAACCACTTTGCAACTCTTTGTGGTTAATACAACAACACTTCAGGTATTCATCATGTGTCAGAGTGACAGTTTGCCAAAAGTGTACTGGTATGATATGAATTCACGGATCTGACTTTTCCAAATAAAAGTGGTGAATTTTGAAAACATTTCATTAAAAAGGCTTCACAAATATGCTAAAGCCATTGTAATTTAGGCGATTATTATAGACAAAAATACAAGTAACCTCTTCACAGCAACTATACTGGAGATGAAACAATACCGGTGACCAGATAGTTGTAAACCTAATATTTATAACGCCCTCAAGCCTGTACACAGGCTTTTTAACAGAGTTAGAGATTATCTAATCACATAATGCATTATTCACATAAAACTCTAGTGCAATATGCCTTAACAACCAGACTATGTTTAGTCTTTGTCTCTTGAACAAGTAGAATATTGAATGCATATTGATTACTGCACTGGGGTAAATGTGCATCATGCTAATACTTTAACCCATATATATTTTCTCTTTAATTATTACAAATATTCAGCTATTGCTAAAGAATGCTATTTCATAAGCTGTAATTCAGCTGTATCTCCTTCAGCTCATTCACCTTTCATATATTAAAGCATATGCAAAATGAGATATTATTGCATATTTCTGCCCTGTTGCAAGTTCTGTTCTCAATAACAATGAAACCACTTGCTGGGATCTCAGAGGCTCATGATGAGCGTCATAGCTTTCTGTGGGTGAAAGTAAACTTGACCTTTTAAAGTGAAAGAGGTTTTCCTTTTAATGATATGATAAAATTCTTCCATAGTTATACCATCATTTTTCTTTCTAGAGGTTTTGCCAGCAGTAGAAGGCATTCAGTTTTATGAAACTTTTTAATTGAATCTTAAATTCTTATGTTTTGAATAAAAAAAAATAAAAACATTTTTCAAAATCACGTATAAGGGTTGATGATATCATTAAATATTTCGCCCCAATCATAAAGACTTATCATTGGAGGTCAGTCTGGGTTTTATAGATTAGCCCAGGTGCAGGCTTGAGCCTCATTTAAAAGGCAGCTGGGAGAGCCAGTTGGGTGAGGTTGGTGTTGGAAAACTGGGAAGATGTTTGTGTGACTGATGCTGTGAATCCCTATGAGAGAAACAGGGACCTGTGGAAAAGATCTTGTTATAAGACTTTGTCCATATAACACACTGAAACCCCAAGGAGATAAAGCAAGAAAGGAGAAGGTATTCTTTGTTTTCTACAAAGAACTGTATGTGTTGCAGGTGTCATGAGCAGCGCTTGTAGCAGCTGCGCTGCTCGTGAACTGCCGGCTCTGATTGCCAGCTAGCGCTGGGAGATGCGCTTCTCCCTAGTGCTTCCGGGTTGTCCTCCAACGTCACGCCTGACGTCAGCAGCGCCAAATTCAAAAGGGGCTGAGTACTGCTTTTCAGTGCTCTAGCGTTATTGTCCGCTTTTGCACACCTTCTGCATTCCTGTTGCTTCACCATTCCTGTGCTGCTTGTACCTTGTTAGAGGTTTTGTTTCAGCTTCAGCTTCTCCTGGTTACTGCTGTGTGTCAACTCTTCGGTCAAGTTGCTGGTGTTTCCTCAAGTCAGCTTTCTTCAGCCTTCCTGACAGCTTCACTTCAGTGTTTTGGATTACTGTCTTAAAGGTACAGCTCGCTCTTCAATATCCAGTGTGTTTATAGTTCAGAAGTTCCAGTGTTTCAGCCAGCTACCACCAGTGGGGGGGGTTAACCCGAGGACCGCAACCTGGGAGGTGCCCACATCAAAGACCAGTACCTCCTTGTGGGGGTTAAAGGTGATTACCTGGCCCTCCTTAGACTCAGCGCCTTGGATTTATCCTTTGTCAACCCCACTGTGGTAAGAGAATCCACTTCCTTCTGTTTTGCACCTTTACCTCACTTGTTACCTGTTCCTGTTTCAGTACACCTCAGTACCTCTAGAGGTGTAACAGTCACTGTGTGCTCCAGTTCCTTTAGTGGCATCCAGTCCAGTGGTTCCTTGTGTGTGTTTCCCTGCACCACAAGTTAGTTTCAGCACGTCTCTGTTTATCCTCTCAAAGGTCACGTTTAAAGCACCCGAACACGAGACAGCAGGTACCCACTGTTTTGCTGTTTAGTGACCAAGGATTTGCACTGTGAAAGTTGTATTTGAATTGACTTTCTTTTGCCAAGAAAGACTGTGTTTTAAGTTCATTTTGGAAATAAACACTGAATATTTAAGAAATTCGCTGTTTGCTGTATGCTAATCACTAAAGACTGCACTAGCATTGGAGTGATTTCCCACAGGGTACATTCTGAAACAGCAATCTGTAATATGAGGTGTGATTTGCAAGTGATAGACTATCTGATATATTATTAAACTCTTTCTCCTGTTCACAAAAATAGGTACAGTCAGTGGAATTAGAGGATCAGCTGATTGCTGGATGCCTAGGGGGTTTTTTTTCTTATCTAGAATCTCTCCCAACTGACAGTATAAAATAACTGCAGTAGGAAATTCTGATCAATTGAAATGTGCTATATAATGTGTTTGCTCACTGTGGTTTAGCTTGAGGCACATGCTGAGGTCTACTTTCTTGCCACACAAGTGTCCCATCATCATTATTCATTCTTACCTCCTTATCCATTAATATCATTTATTCCTAAATGTGAGATTGTGCTTTTGATCCTTTCATACTGTAGTTTTCCTATTTTCTGAGGTAGATTTCATACAATGTAATTGTTTAGCAATATTGCTTATAAATATAAAATAAAGGCATCTCCCAGGGCAGCTGCTTTTATTGGCTGAACAAGAACCTCTCATATAACTAGACAGAGGTCCATGGGCAGAACCGATTTTCCATTTTGAGGGGTTAATCCAGTTAGATTATTCAAAGTGACAGTACAGCTGTCAATAAATTCAAGGAAAAGCAATTAAAAAAAAAAACATGCAATATTTATTGAGATGATTATGCACATAACGCTTCTCTTTAAATAACCAAAGACCATACGTTTAATGAAAATGTGCAGAAACAGAAAAATGATGAGAAAGTAAACCCCCTTCCTCTGAAAAAAGAAATGACATTTATATAAATAAAGAATATTGCATTCCAAAGCCATTTCTCATTTTCATTGTGGCTGTTTGCTGCATATTAATCTGTTTATGAGAGAAGCAGTCTTGGTTCTGGCACAAGCCTGGCTGTGACTGACTCAGACAGTTGTCATAGCTACAAGAGCTCCAGACCAGCTTCTGAATAAAACAGATTCATTTTGTTTGGTTTATATGCTGACTGATTTACTGGATCTTTAATGGCATTAAGCTCTACTTCTGTAGCACAGAAATCAATAAACATACTATTAAGTGGCCAATGCATAATCCCACACACAAGGGCTTTAGAATAATAGGAGTGAAGAGATTCAGTGGGATTAAGACAATGGTCATGATTGGAGGTATTATTGTTTGATCTGGACAGCTCACTTTTTCTCAAGCATGGATTGGGGGGTTATTCACTATGGTGCGAATTTGACTGTCGAATTCGCAAACAGCGGATTCCCATAGTAAATCCGGTACAATTTCCCCATTGTAAAGTCGCGACAATTTTTTAAAAGTTAAGGTTGCGACAATTTTCCCAGAATTAAGTCACGACTGTGACAATATTCTCATTATAAAGATGCGACTGCGACAGTAGCAGCCTATTGTGACTGTCTTTATCAGGCAAATTCACACCTATATTAGCAATTTGGACTTTAGTGAATAACCCCCGTCTATCTTTATTCAAGCTGTAATCAAATTGGAAAACGTACTTTTATTTCTCAGAGTAGGTCTGAAAACAGTAGCAGACATGTACAATATGGTAACTAAACAGGAGAGAACAGTTTAGATAATTTATTAATAATAATATGTTAATACAAAGTTTGACTTATCTGGCTCATAGTGGTCACAAGCTTATGGAGCATCACTTTATGTGCGTGCGCACAGGTTATATACTTATTCATCAAGTGTTGGAATTTGATGAAGTAGTGAATTTGGCAGGCAAATTGAATTTTCAAACAAATTGGGGGATGATGACAGGGCCCCAGTGTTGCGTAAGGCTACTGTTCATTCAAAAGTGACAATTAAGACTGTGACCAAGTGACAATATGAACTAGGGATAGGGTGACATAGAAAAGTTTGTCATTTTTACTTAGTAAAGTTAGTGGGACATTGTGAAGATGTTGTCACTGCACTAAACTGGTGGAATTCACATCACTGCACATCCTACGACTGTTCGACTGAGTATGAAAGTAACCACATCTAACGCTGTTCCCTTATTAGCTATGGGAATCCTCTGTTTACTGAATAAAGAGAAATTAAATTGCGACTATTGGAGAGCAGTGACCCGAAATCACTTCGACAGACAAATTTGTAGCAGTTTAAAGTTTACAATGCAGTGAACTTTCTGTTTTAATGGATTTTATTAAATGTCAAAAACACTGAAATGAAATGTTGTAATTCAGTTTCTAGCAATTCACTCAAAGACAACTGAGACAACTGTAATTGCAATTCACTTACAGAGACAACTGTAACATTTCAGTTATTGCAGAATGACAAGTCCCAGCTGGAAAATAACAATAGTTCTGCAGCAGCTGGTCACTGATAGGATTAAATACTTTAGCAACTCAGGTGAGGATAATAAAATGAAAGAAGTTTGTTGTGTGTAAAGTGTGCTTGTACCCAGTGCAGCTTACATGCAGTGCCAGGATGAGGATGCTCTCATTCTGTGTGCACTAAAGTAACTGAATGATTATAGATACAGCTTAGCAGCAGTTAGGGAGACAGACAAAGGAAGTCTAAATCTATCAATCCATCCCTCTATCCTCATACTTCACTAAATTCAGTAATTTCAGCATTTCTTGTGACATATGTTAGAGCTGTGTATATATGTGATTATTTCAGTCTGTTACTATGATAATCTATCTTATTTTCTAGCAAGTGTAACAATTATAAACATGGGCACGTCTTGGTTAAGCCTAAGAACAACATACCATCTGAATATTATGTTATCTGCTTTTAGTGCTTGTTGCTTCTATTGCAATGGTGCCCATTTTGACAACCTGTTTAAAGGGGGGTGATTGATTGGTGATAGAGACAGTTTAGGGTGGAAGATTAGGTCAGTGTAACTGTAATACCCTGTCAGACAAAACAAGGGTGTTTGTGCACACACATCATTAAATGGAAAACCTTTTATAAGTGCACTAATAATACACCAGTTTTCTTTTTTTGCCCAATGCTGTTCCATATCAATGACATTTATTCTGCACAAACTTTTTATTCCTGTTGTGTAAGTGACTTAATCCCATGATTATTACTCATGTAATCAGTAATGTCATCACATCCTAATCAATGCTTGCTTAAACTAAATCCAACTTGCATACAAAATATCATAACATTGAATCATCCTATGTAATCAGTAAAGCTATCACTCAATGTGGGGGCTATTTATTAAAGGGCGAATTCGTCTAGCGTAGTGATTTTGCATCTATTCATGTCACTATGATCAAGAAGAGGTGAATTCACTTCTCCTTATTCATGAAGCAGCTGATAGACTTGTTGAACAAGTGGACAGTGTCAGATGCTGTTGGATGCATAGTGCAGCGCAGTTAGTCAGACAATAGTGGGATTCGGACTCCTGTGAAATGAGGCGAATGCCCCCCGGTGAAGGGAAGTGATGATAGCCTCACAATGTTCCATGAACTGTATTACGTGAATAATATATTCCTGTCAATGTCAGTTGGTCACTGGATTTATTGTCACTTTTAAATAAATAAACAGTCACTTTACACAACACTGGAGCCCTGCCATCAACCCCACAATTTTCCACTCTGATGTGGTGAAGTAAAACATGCAAAGTGATGCAAAGAGCTCTGTAAGTCTGTGACCGTTGTCTTGGTAGAGAATTTGTCACACCACAGCGTTTGTTACATAAGTGGAGTTGGAGAAGTTGCTAATGGACGTGAACTCGGGCCTTTACGCGACTGTTTGCCCTTTAATAAATAACAATGACTCCTAATCAGTGATTGTTTAAACTAAATCCAACTTGCATACTTAACATCATGACATGAAATCATCCTATTGTTAGCCAGTATTATAATCACTGCTTGTTTAAACTGTTTCCAGTGTAACAAATAGTTAAAGAAAGCAGCAAATGGTTGGGAGTGGAGGCACTGGTTTCTATTGCTGAGCAACAGATCAGAAAAGTAATTGATATTGTCTGTGAGGAGGAGGATGGGGCAGTGAGAACAGGAGAGATTATAGCAAGAAGCAGATAGGGATGGAGCAGAACAATGGATTACGAGATATAATCCTCCAAATCTGTGATATCAAAACGACGGTCAAATAACGGCAGCTGTAAATCATCACTGGTCAAATGCTGGGAGTTTGAAATCACTAGAAATTAAGGTCTTACAAGTATGACCTGTTCTCCTGTATATTGGATTTAGGTCTTCCCTAAATATATGATTATTAGATGCAGCATTAAAGAATATTTATTTTATGAATAAAAAGGGATTTGTGATCATAAAGAGCGGATGGAAAACATGTAGAGAGACAAATAAACAGGTTAATATTTAATTTTGTAGGAAAAAGGACCTGCTTCCTAGCAACAGCTAGTGAAGGATATGTATTAATTCAGAGAAACTGTGGTGTTAAAATAAAAACAGAGGTCTTGTGTTTATGTGATGAAACACACATTTTTACCTCTTATTCATGAATCTCATTAGAAACACCTAAAAATGCAAAGACAAAACAGAAATATATTCTTCAATTACAGCAGGGGTGCCCGCAATTTTTTGGCAGTGAACTACTTTTACAATGACCAAATCAAAATGATCTACCTACATTAAATATAAAGCTACATATATAAACCCTTATGGTGCAATCCAGTTCAATACATACATTTTACCACACATGCATAGGGATATCTCATTCTGGCCGCTCGTCAGTCCATCAATGTATTGTACTTCAACCAATGGTCAAATTCCATAGTAAGGACTGATGATAGACACACATCTAAAACATTTTTTAAATGGCACAAAATCTACCGGCACTATCTTTGCAATCTACCAGTCGGTTGCATTCAATATATTGGATGCACCTGAATTACAGTGCGATAAGGAAAAAACTCTCTCTGACAGTATTTCTAAGTAGTCATATGTTTTCTTGTCTTTTCTAATTAAACCAAATAAAATAAAATCAAAATGGCAGATGTGGTAATCTGGATTGGAAAAAGTTAATCATGTCTAACACTCTTAGGACACCCTATTCCATTTAAGGCTGATTCAGAGGAAAGTCGAATCCCCAAAATATTCCATAAAACCCTTTCTACAATTGTAGGTGAAGCTGCCTCCCTTGTAAATTCAAGGGCCGCCCACAACCCCTCAGAGATGATTTCATACTGAAAGATCCTGCTGACAAGCTTTTATTCGGTGCCTAATATATTTACATGTATCATATCCACCATTAAGTGTCACTTCTACAATGTAAACAAACCTAGCTCATAGAGTATTCCTTCATAACTGTATTCTTTAAACCTAGTGGGCAAGAACAGAATGTCACATAAAAAAAAAATCATAGGTACTGCAGATTTGTTAGTACTACTCAAAGCCTAATTTACCATTGTGCGAAGTGAGCTGCGAAGCCTTCGGTTCACTTCGCAAATGGTATTATGCGCCCGCTGATGTCCTGCATGCGGACATCGGCGAGCGCATTAAAGGGATTCCAGTCCTGGCGAGTGCTCTCGCCGAGACTGAAATTCCTTTAATGCGCTCGCTGATGTCTGCGTGCAGGACATCAGTGGGCGCATAACACCATGTGCGAAGTGAGCCAAAGGTTTTGCAGCTCACTTCGCACAATGGTGAATTAGGCTGTCAATGTTGCATCCAGACTAGCTCCAGCAGGAATTTAGATACAGCTGTTTGGAAAAGTGTGATTAATACTTTCATTGTTATTCAGCTGTGTTCAATGAATTGTTAATGCAGGATCTACAAATGAAACTACAGGAATTATGAAGAGACCACATCATGGAAGCCATAGACCAATTCCATATGAGAAATATAAAAAAATATACGTTATTAATTCATTAAGAAAAATGAAAAAGAATTATTCAAAGCGATAAATTTATTAAAATGATATAAACTGTTCTGGTTGACTTCTACCCCCGCATATGTATGTTACATGGGTTCCATATCAATTCATAAGGACCTCATTGTTTACTATGAGGTAAAAAAAGTTAGGAGAGTTATGTAATTAATAAGTGAAGAGAAGTACCCTGTATTTTAAATCCAGGCTGTCTCTTTAAATGTATTTTACTAGACTTGGTGATATTATCGGGTAATGGATGCTGGATTTATAGATCTTTAATGGACATCTAAAATAATGCTCCAAAAGGATTCGATGAAAGTATAATTAAACATATAGCAGAGGGAGCCTCCACACACCAGTGGTGGTGATTAACTTGTTTTGTCATAAGTGAAATTGGTGAACTCTCATTTATTATTCTCATCATACACTATATGGTGTTCTGGAATAAATGAATTCACGTTTTATTACATTACATTCAGTATCTTTACTAGTAATTTAAGGCTTTTATGCCATTTTCATGATTTATGGAGGTATAGAGTGCTTCTAAGTCTAGGGATACCACCAATGTCTCAGTTGGAACTGTTAAGTCTTCTAGTCTGAATAAGACCTGCATAATATCCCTGACATAGGAAAGCATTTCAATAAGATAAGGGTCGTTACTTAGAAGCAATACAGTATACTGCCTAGATTTCTCTGTCAAATTTCCATTTCTTGATATGATTGGCCCCCCCAGTGGATGTGTAGTTTTCATCTCTACATGCCATTCTGGAGGCAGCAAAAGGAAATGCATTTATAAAACAACAGCAGATGCAGCATGTGTGAGATGAAAAAGATTAGCTCCAAGAACCATAGCAGCAATCGGACAGGGATAACACAGCATTAGTTTAAAGAATATGTGTTTTTAGTAATTAAATTGTCCCTTTAAACATACTCATGTTTGTGACCAGATCAAATAAGCATGCCCAAAAAAGCACATAAACAATATATATTTTTTTAATTCTGTATAAATCTAGGCCAGGGATGGAAAACCTATGGCATGCATACCAGAGAGGGCACACGCAACCCTATTTGTGGGCATGCACGCCATCGCCACCCTGCCTTCAGTGCAGGCCGCAGACCTGACTTGACAGGTTTCAGGCTGGATCTGCTGGGGAGCGCTCCTTCCCCGATGCAGGCGCACCCTCTCCCCCCCCATTGTAGACGCTATGTCATCGCTCATTAGTGCCAGCACTTCGGGGGACGACGTTGGTGAGTGACATCACCTTTTGCTGTGCCGAAAAGGTTCGCCACCACTGATCTAGGCCCTGGTTGATCTGCAGTATTATGGTTACTGCCCTTCATTCACTTAAAGAAGTGATATAAAAGACTGCCTAGGAGTGAAGTCTGGGATAAAGATTAGTTTTACTGAAATAAGCATTAGAATCATATTTTTATTTAAAAGGGCATCATTATCATTATTCTATAATAAGGATCTTTATGTCATTGTCATCGACCATATTAATAGCATGATATCAGCATATACTGTCAGCGCACAAGCTTGTTCCCAAAGCCTTTCAGTAGCTGACATTTTTACTACATATACTGTATATCCAGTCTGTACAATCATCCCAGTTAGGGTTATAAAATGGTGTGAGAGATGGAACACTCCTTTTTTCTTGTTGAGGATTCCACAATTTAGTTAACTAAATCATCTGTAAAAAGACATAATGTATAGCTTTAAATGTTCACTGGTTCCAAGTCACCAGAGAGATAATGATCTAATTTTAATTAATTTTTTAATCATAAGATAATGCAGGTTATTTAAATGCCAGGACTATATCATTATTTCCCAGATGACCTGGAGTAAACTGATCTGTATGTAAAACCTTTAAAGTATCAATCACTTTTACCTTTACTATCTAACCTGTAAATTTCAAATATCAATCTAAAAGGAAGTATGGACAAATAAAGAACAATCATATCTCATTAAGGGGGGTTATTCACTAAAGTCCAAATTGTTATGTATAGGTGTGAATTCGCCAGATAAAGACAGTCGCAATAGGCTGCTACTGTCACAGTCACGTCTTGATAATGAGAATATTGTCACAGTTGTGACTTTATTATGGGAAAATTGTTGCAATCTTACCTTTAAAAATTTGTCATGACTTTACAATCGGGAAATTGTCGCAGATTTGCTATAGGAATCTGCTGTTTGAGAATTTGACAGTCGAATTCGCACCTTAGTGAATAACCCCCTAAGTGAATAATTTATGCATATCTTAAACAATGTACAATATACCTACATGTTCTGCTAGTTCTTTAACTCTGTGATTAATAAAATAAAATTGTTTTGAGAGCAGGGGGGCGTGGCCTGACAGCAGGAGTGAGACGCACCGGGCAGCCATGT
>WMED01000431.1:22735-35472 GCA_019650415.1 Pipa parva
CCCCCCCCCCCCCCACACACACACACGCACAGGGTTTCAGCAGGCTGATCGGAGGAGAGAGAGAGGGGTAGAGTGGCGGGGCACACAGACAGCCACTGTTTATTGAAGGAAGGCTGGAGCATGTGGGGAGCTTACCGTTATTTATCAGACTCTGTGTGCTGTGTCTGTGCAGCCACCCCCCTCTTATACTAAGACTGGGTCTGGTCACGTGACCTCCTGTCCGGTTAGTATTAATCAGTGCCAGCAGAAGTAGAAGATGTTCCCCCGAACTGCTAGGAAATCTGGTGTTTGCCGGTACCAGTGGAACACTTACAGTGCCGGCGTTGCTTTCCTCTGCCTGCCACAGCTTCAGACAGCCACTGTTAAATCCGGGCCGCACCAAAACCAAGCCGTATTCAGAGGACCCCACACTGACTGGCCTCCCTCCAGATCACCGGATCCACAGAGGCAGGAGCAGCAGGATTCACACAGGGACGCAGGAGGATCACACAAGCGCTGGCAGGGAGAGAGATGCTAAAGCAGGCAACAGACAGGAAAGGCACAGCTGCAGGTGAGTAAAACATAAGGAAACACATAAGCAGACACACACTACACCGGCCAGACAGAAGACAGATCAGGCAGGAAAGAAAGAAACTCGACTTATCCAAGGGTCATAGCAAATTTCATAAATATTGACCCAAAAACTGCCCTCGACTTAAACACGAGGTCGACTTATACTCGAGTATATACGGTTATTGCACTATGGTTTTGTCCTTTGTCTGGAAATCTGATTTGCCAATCATTTTTCTCTGACTAGAGAAGATATCAGTCTGTAATCACCCAAGGATTATATTATTATAGGTCAGTATTGCAAAAGCAAATAGTACTCATCATTTTCTTCACTTTCATTATTGCTGGTCTTCAAGTATTAGTACTGTATCTTAATTCACTCATACACAATGGTCTGTTCACATGACTGATGTCAATGTGAAGAGAATTATCTCTTGTATGCACCAATCAGATAAAAATATAACTAGTCAGCAGTTTAGCTTATTTACTGTAATTGAAAGATTGACAGGACATTAAGAGATTTGGTCGGGAGGGACCGTTTGGGAGCAACAATACCAAACTATCTGGATTCGGATGAAATTATTCATTGTGACAAGAAGCTATTTCTAGCACTGCTTGTTTTACACTAGTTAGTTATTGGACAGACACGAGCCATTGTTTGTTTTCATTAACAGTTTCACACCAAGCAGCATGTGTGAAAGTATGACAATGAGCTCCCTAACAGAAAAGGTGTTCTTTTATATGTTAGGCCAGACACATTGATAGTGTGAAACAGGCCTAATGTTCTCACATTACAAAACCCATGCCCGAACAAAACACATGTTGCATGGGTGAAAAAAGCCATTACAAAGAAAGAGGCAAACTACAGACCATGACAAGCAGTTTTATTTTTGCAAAACAATCACTATACAGCAACAAATACATTTTCAAACTGGATTGAAAAACATGAACTAGCTACCACCAGCCATTCAGTGAACACCTCCTTTACAGGCTTTAAAAATACTTGGTAAATGCACAGGTTGATGACAGACCACTGCACCTCTCAAAATACCCAACACAGAGGTGATGCACTGTTATTGTCCTATTTGCTAAAGTTGAAGGGATAACTGTTGGATTGATTGGATTGGTCACTGAAGGTCACATGACTATGTAAGTGCATTTCAAATGGTCCTTTAAAGTCTGAATCAGCACTATTTGAGTGGAGCTCTTTTTTTTAACAGTAGGCAATCTTCACTGGAAACTATCATCTATCCATCAAAAATATGGGTGATTTTCTAGAAAGCTTTAATAAATTAAAAATAATTAAATAAAACACATTTATTATGATATTTTTTTTATGCAATCTTGAGTTACCCTTAAGCCGGACAGATACATTGCAATATTAAACAGGTACTATTTATTTCTATTAAATGCTACCAAAAGGTGAAATAACACAGCTATTGTTAACTAAGTCATTTAACCCATGGCTAGACTAGAAACATGATTATAGCAGTGTAAACATTGCCATGGTCGCCATTATTTTTTTTAGAAAGTGCAATCTGCTCTGCCTTTCCATTTTAAAAAGGTGATACACTGACACACAGTGGATGGTGCAACATTTGCACGTTAGGCATGCTTAATGTCAAGAGACATATAGCCAAATACATGATCATAGCGGAACTAAAGGTAAATCCCCCCCCCCCACACAAACAACTGGTTTATGAGCGAATCCCTTATAAGGTACAATTTAGTCTGATAAAAACAGCAATTTTACTCCAAACTGCTTCTCCCCTCATGTAAGGGCCTTAAACACTGTAGTTACTAGATGATTTGGGTTCTAATTTTTTTTTTTTTTTTCAGGAATCCATCGGTTCAAAGAACAGTTCTATACGGCACATGCTCCATACTTAGGTATGCGTAGGGAAATTTCTTACAGCTTACATGTCCTGAAGACAGCCGACTATAACTGCATTGTCTTTTTATAGAGAATATAAATATGGCACATTGGCAATTTAGAAGGATTATTAACCAAAAAAGTAATAACAGCCTAATTATTCTGTAAAAGTATTTGGATTATTATAGTTATGGAAGGATTAAAAGGTTGGCATAAACATGTTGGCCAGCCTATGCTTTGTGGAATTGACATAAAACTACATTGCTATAGCACAAAACCTAAGTTTTACACTGAAATGAAGGACTTAAGACACACTAGATGCAGGACTGTAGGACTGCCTCTCTTTCTTTACCCTGGGTGATATAACTGCATGCAAGCTGCTGCACCCATCATCTCCCAAGTCCTTTATTGTGAAATAGACTTAGACTGGCTCAAAGTAAGCCACAGAAATGTGGTTTCAGGTTCATTTAACTGGCTTCAAGCCTGAAGCTTAAGTTACCCTTTAAAGCTACTAAAAAATGATTTTGATTATTTTCCCAATAACACTTTAATATTTATTTAGGTAGCAAAATTTTAAAGAATATCTAAGTACACCCTTTTCCATTATTCTTACAGCAACTGCATTTTATACAGAATACATAAATATTGTTGTGGGTTTTGTACTGAACAAACCAATTCCTAATAAAATTTTCCAGTTGAACTGAAAGCGACCCTTTGTTCTGGAGTTCCACATTGCCTAGTGATGTCTGAAGCACACATTTTCCTTAGTAAGTTTAGTTTGCATCTGCTTCTTAGGGGCCATCATTTATTAATACTAATTTTTATATTCATCATAAGTTACTAGACAGTTGTTAGATGGAAATCTTACCGGTTATTATTAGCTTTTTAAAATGTGTACTATTACTTAGGCCCATAAAGGAAAATCTGTTTTCTCTATTTTTGAATTGACTAGTGATGCTTTGACCATCAGCTAAGACCAGAGAAACAGGAATTTGTTTGCTGACAAAAACATAACTCCATTATGTTCCTAACATAAAATGTATTTACCATGGATTACTCTGTTTAAATAGGATAATGCTCATTTTATTGTTCATGAATTGCAATTCAAATCCAAATCATTTTGCCTACCGATTGGTACTTCTCAGAGTTCTGAAGGTAAAATGGCAGGTAGAAGGTATGTGTGTCACATTGGTTACAAGGGAATGTACTATCATCATACAGACTGTATTCTGCCATTTATGTAAATCCTTCATTTTGTAGGGTTCACTTAATACTATGCTGTGTCTGTACCAGGACCTATTGTAAGATTAAACCTGCTTGTATTCCAGTTTTTCCTGATTTGGCAGCAGAATAAAATTAAGGACCCTTCTATGGGGTTCTACATATCCCATGCCACAACATTTTAAACAATTTATAGATAAGTCTGTATAAAAATGTCAAATGCACATCTTGCTTGTAGCATTATATTATGATTTTCCAAATGTTCATGTATTTGCCACAGAATTTTAAAATAACCCTATTGTATTATCTTTACAGAACAATAAAAAGAACTGTGAAAGATATCAGGTCAGCATCAACTACTACTTCTCCTGATGAGATTAAATAACATTTCTGTAAAGATTAGTACTGTTTTTTCAGACATCCGTACCAATGGAAATCTATAAAGAAATAGGTTTTCTAATTTTAAGGAGTGTGAGTTGCGAGAAAAACATATTGTAACATCTGCTTTGAATAGCAAATATATATTTCTTAACCCGCTACCCATTCGGAACTTATATACTATTTATTATTGTTCCATGTCCATACTTTAATAAATCGATATCTGGGGCATCATAATACTGGATGAGACACTTCTTTGCAAATAAACTCTAAGCTCCAAATGGTTGATTTTAGCTATTAAAATAAGTATTAAATAATTGCCTGATAACACATGGCCAATAATGACTGCGTTCTTGATAAAATAAATCACAGAACGTTAACCTAGATAAGTTGCAATGTGTCTAGTAAAATTCCTTTACTGTCACTATTTTACTAGGTTATAAGACATCATACTGTGCATCACAGTGTGTGTTTTACAGTCATAGATAAGAACTGTAGTCAAGTAACTTACTGATCTCTCCTTTAGATATATAGATATCCTAAATCACTGAGCTTGGATAAGCCCCACTGATTTTACTGTTTGATAAATATTATAATGCTTCACTGGCCAATCATTTATGTGAGTATCAAGATGTTTGAGTGTTTACTTAAATAAAGAGGAAGAAAAAAATAGTGAAGTGCCTTCCTAAATGTCCATTCAGGTACGGAAACCATACGTAAAATTTAAATAGACAAGCAATGGAAATATTCAGTCTTTTAGATTATAGTAGATCTAGATCTTGATATCTTATATTAAAATGGTGTCTGGTGATCAGTTTCATTGATATAACTTTTATTATTCAGAGGTGCGACATCCACCAAATCCTAGACCAAAACTATGCTTTCTTATTTATCACTGGCTTATACCCACATACATAAATGGATTCATATAATTGAGTCAGATATGCACATCTTTCGCATGTACTTTGTACTTTGATTAACATGGCAACAGTTTTATACCAGAAGGTATTTAGCTTCAGTGACCGTAAGATATTCCAGGGTTTTATATTCAATTTATACATTTCATCAGTACTTGTTCTTAAATAATAATCAGATATTGCACATTTTCCTTAGTAACAAAAATCATATGAAAAAAAAAAATCATATGATCAACACAGTAAGCATGGGAATCTACAGAATATATAAGGGAAATGTAAGTATAGTATAAATAGAACTTCCTATTATAACATTTCCATTATAAGTATAAGGAATGAGCATTAGTTATTCTGCACAGTGAGCCTCATTTATCAGTGTATCTTATACTTATTAGTGTAAATGGGAGAAGCCATTTTGTTTTTATCTGCCATCATTACAATTGCATCATCTGCAGACTCCAATTAAAACAGTGTCCCTCAGTGGCTGCACTTTAAATAATTCCTTACCGTCAAAAAAAGAATCATCCTTGTTTTACTCGCAAAACAATTGAATTTTCTTTTTTTGTGTGAGTGTGTAAAATATTATCATGTAACTTTGAAATCAGATGAGTTTCTGGTGTCGAAAATCCAACCGAACTTAAAGAGCACAGACGTTTACAGAAATATATTAATGTCATGGAGTTCTACAGTTTGCTAGACCAGAAAAAAATCACATACAGTTATCTACAATTATTTCAAAGCCTAAACATTCACAAAATACATCTTGAAACCACTCTTTTCCTTACGCTACTACCAACCTATTTTAAAAAGTGCTATTTCAATTATCTTTTCTTTAACAAATAGGAGAAAAACAGGCACAGCCTCGATAGTGATTCCTCTTAGAGGGAGTAAGGAAACAGAAGTATTTTAGGGATGTAATCCATTATCAACTCACACCACAGCCCTTTAAAAATGAGGTGCTAGAAAAAAAAAGCAAAATCACTTGTAAAAAAACCCCAAAAACATTGTTTTTTTGTAGTATCCTAGCATTGAAAGGAAACTTGAACCAAGACAAGCTAAATCTTTTTCAGCACCTCAAACAGCAATTTCATGCTAAAGAGCTTATCTGCGTTGTTCTTTCATTCTTTTTTTTTTTTGTTTGTTTGTTTGTTTTTTAATATTTGTTTTTTTTTTTGTTTGTTTTTTTGCATTTTTCTATAGGAAAAAAAAAAAAGTCAGGCTTCCTAACATTAAATAATGCCTAAAACTGCTTTACCAAATGGTGCAATAGACACAGATACTGTGAGTAAGAAATGGAACGTTTCAAGTTTATGAAAGGGTTTGGGAGAAGTGAATGAAAACAATGGCCACAGAGAAATATATATACATCTAGAATAATAATACTGTATCAAACAAGTGGAAAAAAAGGTGGCGGAAATGTTTGCCTATGCACAAAGCTAAGTTTTTATTTTTTTTTATGAGCTCTGCTGCTTGAAAGGTCTCGCACTGTGCCACATTAAAAAGAAGTACAGGCCATTAAAGTAGCTGAGAGGTTAACTATTATACAGGTACTAGTCTAGTCTTAACAAGTGCTTTATGTTGGTGGCTTCTCCTCTTAAAACACAGTTCTGTTTTTATTATACCTGCTCATCATATCAGTGGTACCTTTTCTTCCACAATGGAATGGCCAGCCCAATGTTATGAGATAAATTTGTGTCTGTGTTTCTCTTTCCCTTTAAACAGGCATGCCTCTCCCTCTCAAATAGCAGAAAGCATTAATGGAATCTTTAGCCTACTAGGACTGCTTTTGATGGAGCAAGAGCTGGACCACTATCGGAACTGAACAGGAAGATGAGCAGCCATTCTGACTTTACATGGCTCTTATGCAAACTTTGTTCAGATGGTTGGCAGGCACATGTTGAGCTTACACCAAGTAAATTAGGGCTCCATGCAAGTCTAGTCAAGAGCAGTTATATCATCTTAAGTGATGCTTTGGGAATATCATAATATTGTATATGATGATTGGTCTTCTTCTAGCACAGGAGGCTACATTTTTTTTAAGACCCATGTGTCTATTAACAAAAAAGTCTACTGATTGTGAGTAGTATAATGACTTAACCTTTACTTAAAAAAAAAAGCAAAAAAAAAAAACATAAAGGATATTAATTAAAAAAACCTACATTTGTATAGGTTTAATTTTAAATTGTGTTTTGTTTTGTTTTTTCTATACGGATCTGCTAAGAAATGAATGACACCTGCTCTGAGCCCAAATCCTGCCAAGAGCTCATGCGTAAATAGAATCATTAATATAATTATTATTGTTTAATTTCATACACTGCTAAGATTAAACAGATTCATAAGCCCTGTTTAGCCAGGGCCGCAGTGACATCTTCTGCAAGAGTAGCTAGCTGAGGAGATTCTAGCAAGTTGATGCTTCCAGAAGAAGATACATTGCTGAGGCGTCGAGGGGAAGCAATGCTGGAAGGACCTGGAGACTGCGTGATAATTTCAGCTCCATGGTCTACGCGGGCTTTGGCCTGTTCTCGGAAATGCAATTTCTGGCTGTCGATCTGTAGCAAGAGAAAGAAATTTCAGATTAGAGGACGCCTGTTCTCTGACAAAAGTAACAAAATAGTCACAAAGCACACCCAGATGTTCAATTGTATTAGTGATTTATTTGCATGGTCTAAGTCTGATTTTTAGGAGGCAATACCCCCTTCAGCTAATGTACAAGGGTATGATGTGCTTAACAAGGAAACATTTTTTCTGTTTCCTAAAATAACCTGGTTTGTCTAACAATGATTTGGGAAATCCAACCAGATTCATCAGTCATTGTCTGTGAGGAATCTGACTGTAGAAGCCGCATGTTACACTTTCCCATTCTGGGTAAGAAGGTAAACACACCTCAGTCATTTTTAGTTATGAAGAAGGGGACATCTAAGGGATTGTTCATTGCTTTCCATGGCTTGACAAGTCCACTTTAATCTATAGTTGTTGTTATTAATAGTCTTGCATCAAGGTAAGATAATTTTGGCAACTGCCAAAAGCATTAGAGATTACAGAAAATATTCAAACAATCCCTTCTCTTGGCATACAGCCACCCATCCAACCCTATGAAACTGATTTTTGGGAGTGCTCTATATAAACTTAATAATAATGGTTCACTTCCCTGTCAGCAAGCAAGGTGTTGCAACATGCACGCACATTTACAACACAGTGTACCAATACCCCACTTGCAGAAGGAGTATAGATTTCAGGGTACATTTACCTGCAGATCTAATGACCATCTCCCAATTCAGGACTTTATGTTGGGGGAAACAGGTCGAAAAATGCACCAGCATATGAAATTACACATAAAAAATATTAACAACCACAAAACAAATCCACCTGTGGCTGCACATATCTGCAAGAATGCCCAATCCACAGAGGACTTCAGTGTTTCTATATTAACGGGAAACTTTGCAACCCAGAGAAACAGGATGGAGTGGGAATTTAAACTTATGAAAAAAAACAACACTAGCCTGAACAAGGATAAAGGTTTAATGCACAACTATACACTTGACTGAATTTAATTACCATCCTTTACCAGCGAACTCCACTTGCTGCCACTTCACAGCATAGCAAAAGACCGCTGAGCATTTCAAGTGGTCCGAACCTCACACCTATGGCCTAATGAACCAGCAGTTATTATGTCACATAATATACTGTATATCATTGCTTCCACATGTTTACAATTTTTCTGAATTCCGCACTGATGTCAAACAGAACAGTCTTTATTGTGGTGTACCAATCTGTGTATAAAGTGTGATTTTTCAGCATTTGTTTCTGATATTTGTCTTTTTTTTCATATTTTTCTTTTGGAGACCCGAAAGCTAATGAGAGAGGTGTCAACAGCACTAGTCCTCAGTCTGCAAAATAGAAGAGTAATCCTGGCTAGGTCCCCATACACCCCCTGTACATATAGGGGCTACAGAGGCTAATCCACACCCCTCAGCACCATCCTCACAGCAAGGCACACAGGGAGGCAAGGAGAGCACATACTTTAGGGGACTGTGACCACTGGCACTTCTTTTATATACTAGTTCAGGTGTGTCACATTTTAATATATTATACAAAAATAATGTACACTGAACACTCTCATTAAAACTCAATGGGAATTGGAGACTAAGTGATGGGAACACTTAGTTGCCCTTTACAGCCACCTGCAATCCACAGGAAGAAGTAGGCATCCAGTAGTTTAAAGTGAATTTGTGACTGGTGTAGTGTACAGTTTACTATACCTAACTCAGAAACATCAATCTTTTCATGTTATTTGGATCTGTTTATCATAGTCCTTACAGTTAGCATTACATTTCCTTTACTGCTAGTCTTAATCCTGTATTCAATATGTTATTTATATTGTTGATGCACAGATGTCAATAATTTCATTTCAAGATATCTCTTTCCTAAAATATGTGTGTCCAAAACAATGTACCTTCACTTTTGCCAAAATAGACTGATCACAGAATTTTTTTATACTTAAAGGTCACATTTTTGTGACAATATTACAATATTTTATATTAAATTTAGAAGATCACTCTTACCCATGGTCCCTTATCTCTTTATCATATATCTCAGCTGCCACATTTATTAACATTCCCCACTGATGTAAAAGACCCTCATTTAACTGTTTAGGGTACCTTGTTCATGGGGGTAAGTGATGCATCCAAAATCCATCTCAAGTTACCATGACTCCATGAGGCCTTTTATACACATATATAAATCAAGTAATAGACAAATATAAATCAAATTATTTCTATTGTATACATTTTTACAAGTATCATTCTGAAAAGTATAGTAACCATTCTTTTTATAGTGTTAGTGATGTTATTTTAGTTTCCTATTATGTCATTGGGAAAAAAGATAATGACATCTATATATATCATTTGTGAATACACTTACCTTGATATTACCTCCCCCGGGGATATGGTGGGCATTATCTAGAGAACCAATTTTGGCATGTGCTTTCTCCTTGAAATCCAGTTTTACACTCTCTATTCTTACATTTCCTCCACCTATGCAAGTCAATACAAATGCTATCATTAATGATGAAGAAAGTTTACTAGATGCACATAATGCATACTTGTAAAAATGAATGATGGTTCATTAAGTGACTATTCAGTTTCTAATATCAGTCTTTTATGTGTATCAGTTATATAGCTGATGTTTAATTGCAGTCTAAAGAAAAGATCATTATTCATCAGGTGATGATCACCTGATGAATATTGTTTATCCCCCTGAAACGTTGTGTTTGTGTTATGTGAGTTCGCACGTTAAATAATACTATTGCAATTCCAGTTGTCTATCATTTTTTCTTTACGGATACAATACTTCTATGTTTTTCTGTGTTTTTTACTTCACTTACAATACTCTGATGTACAATATATGTATTTTTTGTTTCTTGATTTCCCTGCTATTACCTAAATTATTATTTTACTTTAGAAAACTGCTTATTCACTTGCTCTATTTGGAAAAACACACAGGAACAGGAAGTGAAGAGAATCACAGTGCTTGACAAGAGAAAATGAAATACGTATATACTCATGTATAAGTCGAGAAATTTAAGTAAAAAAAATCATGTAAAATAGTATACTCGACCTATACACAAGTAAATACGGTACTCAGAAGGAAAAAAAAAGTTACGTGCGGCTCCTCACTGAATTGTATTCAGTATTTCTGCTGCTCTGGCTGGGATCTCCCTAGTCCCCAGCGTGGTTCCTGTAGCTGAATCTCCTTGGTTGGTGTGTGTTGGAGTCCTGCTTGTTTCTCTGCCGTACCATAATATCTCCTGCTGCTGTGAGTTAGGGAGACCTCGGTGGGCTCACCTCATGTTTCCTCATTGGCTTTGCCTAATGGGCCCCCTTTACTGTCTCCTTCTCAGAGCCAGCTCTGGTCCTGCGATGACCCCCCCCCCCACACACACACAAACTTCCCAGCCAGCACTGCTCATTCTCCAGTGTGGGTGCAGGAGATTTGGACTGCTGCTGACTACAGCTTACGGTAGCATTAAAGTACTGCCTGCTCTTTCCATGGTCCAGTACCAACATTACCAGCAGAGGTGGCTCTGGCCCTAGGAACCCCCCCCCCATCCCGTGCCACCCCCTCCCGGCCAGCTGGCACTGATTACCAGGCTAGGGGGAAGTTTTCTCAGGTGTACCTAGTCCTGTTTACTGACGAATGGTTGGACTGTCTTTCATAAAGGGACAATGTCAGTCTAATTACAGTAAGATTATTTTAAACCCAGTCACTGGAGTCCCTCAATGTTCATTTAATTGTCATATTACATACTGAAAATATAGGGGATGCACTTATTTTAATATATGTGTTTGTAATTTATATATTTATTGAAGTATTTTCACTTTGCCCATTTTGAATGATCTATTCAGTGTGGTACAGGGGGAAAAATAATGGCTGGCAAAGAGTAGATGTTACTTTCTCATGGGGCATTGGAAAACATTTCTGTTATCATAGGAGTTCATTTTCTTTGGCAATTAATTTGGACTAAGTACTGGTACTAACAGCACTTTACTGTCTAGATATACTGTCTCGACTTATCCATGGGTCATAGCAAATTCCATAATTGTTGGCCCAGAAACTGACCTCGACTTATACAAAAATATATGGTAAGCAGGTTACAGAGACCAGGAGGCAGTGCTGGAGCATAAAAGATCAATTGGTAAGAATTTCCCCACAGCCCCCTTTAGAATCACCCCTAGAACCAAAGAGCCTTTAGTACTTCTTTAAAAAGTGTAAAGAGATTTAGGGCCTTATTGACTAAAGTCTGAATTAACTTCGCTATAATTCAAGTCCCACTGACAAGATAAAGATTTATAAAACTGAGGATAGATTTGTCGGACTGCTATGGACACTATCACATATATAGTGTGGAAAAGTTAGCCAAACAGAAGTAGGATGAGAAGTCATGTGGAGTGATGTGAATTACCCCAGTTAAGTGCAGTGATGTCATCCTCATCATTTCCCACTAACTGTATATAAGTGTACTATACATCTATTTCTGTCATCTTGTCCCTAGTTCAAGTTTAGTTGCAGACAAATTAAGTCGCAATCTCCATTGTCACTTTTGAAGCTCTGTCTTCAACCCTCAAATTCAGCACTCTGATGTGGCAAAGTCAGACAGGTGAATTTGGTGCACTACACCTTTTCGAATTCACAACTGCTCCACTTGCTGAGTACTGAAAGTATCTGTGCACGTGCTTGTTAAGTAATGCAAAGAGTTCCATAAGTCCACCACTTTTGTAGCTGCCTGAATTAGACATGTATTCGCCACATCACAGAGTTTGCTCAGTAAACCAACATGGGGAAGTGGTGATCAAATGTGAATTCATAGCTATATGCGACTATTCAGACTTGAGTAAATAAGGTGCTAAATGTTTCTTTGCCCAGAACACAGGAGGTGAAAGGAGAAACCACTAGGTAAAAGAAAGTGAGGTACTTTGCTATGCAAATATTAAGCAGTAAGTAACAAATGTTGTCTCTGGTCCCTTGGTTATAACTGACCCGATGTTAGGATCCTGGCAGTGAAAGGGGTTAAATTTCAGATTCCCTCTGACCAATCGGATGACCCCACAGGGTTTTTAACTGCTCCACTCCCCCAAGCATTTGCCACAGTGTTTTGGTTGGATTCTATTAAGGTTCTCTGGGTTGTTTGTTTATATCCAGTGTTTGTCTAAACCTTTGTAATCTGGTTAGGTTTATGTTTTGTTTGGATGTCCATAAGTTTATTTAAGTTAACCTTTCTGGTGTTTTGGTCTTGCACCTTTCCC
>WMED01000432.1:0-35342 GCA_019650415.1 Pipa parva
GAAGCACTGATTAGATGTGCTCCCGGCTTTCTATTGGCTCATGTGACCGATCGGTCACATTAGCTACAGCTGCGCCCACAGACTCAGTCCAGCCCTGTTTACAGATAGCAGGGAACCGGTGTTTATCGCTAGTCGCTAGTTACTAATAAATAAATTCGGATAAACACCGATTCCCTGCTATCTGTAAACAGGGCTGGACTGAGTCTGTGGGCCGCACACAATAGCTCGGTGAGACCCCTGATCTACATAGAAGTCATAATATAGCTTATCATGTCTAGCCTGAAAGTTTCAACAGAAACTGTATGAATCATCAGTAATATGATTTCTTTGCACAAAACCCTATCTGTTTTTATGACAAATTAGGTCTTTATTGCTTTCTTGCCAAACTTTTGAAGCCCTTCTGGATGCTCTGTTTAGGTATGCATCAATGTGACTTAGTTTATACGGATAATGGTTTATCATGTAGTGAATGAACAACCACGGGGCACACTCGCCCTCTCTATTACTAAAATAATTTTACCAAAGTGCTGTCTATAACACCTGTCTGTTTTATTTGTTTATCAACCTCTACTCATTTACGTAATGTGAATGTGATCCTTACTCTGTCTATGGATTTGGATTTGGCATTTACATGTTCCTGGTTTCTCTGCTCAAGCCAGTCATCCACTCAAGTAGGTCTTGGCTCCCTCACAGCCCTAAAACACTTTCATTGACTAATAGGGTTTACAGGACTCTCTGGCATTCCATAGGAAGGGAGTCTTCACATTTAGCCCCACTCCTGATACAACATAACAGTTTTTAAACAAAGCCTATTTTGTGGTGATTTGAAGGGAATGCTACAGTGTCAGTATCTCCAAACTTAGGGCCTTATTGACTAAAGGGTGAATTTACCTTTTGATTTCACCTCACTACAATTTGAGTCACATTGCCAAAATAGTCATAAATTAACTTCTCATTATTGACTAAGCGGTGAATAGACAGGTCTAACAAGCACTGTGTTGCAAAGTCAGTTGAATAAAAGTAGGATGCCCAGCCCTGCTATCAACCCCCTAATTTGCCATTCTGATGTGGCAAAGTAAAATGGGTGAATTTGAAGCAGTACACTTACTCGAATTCTCTCCATCAATAGCCTCCATCGCTTAGTCAATAGTCAAATCACCTGTGCACGCAAATGCAGAATTATGCAAAAAGCTCGGTAAGATTGCAACTATCACATATTCACCACATTGCAGAGTTTGCTCAATAAGCGGACATGGGGAAGTGGTAAATAGAAAGTATGAAAGTGGCAAATAGATGCCAAATCAGAGCTTTACACAACTATTTGGCCTTTAGACAATAAGGCCCTTAGTGTTGGTATTAGTCTTTTGTTAAGAGAGTCCGGTACTGTATATATTAGTAGCTTATTTACTAGTACTTAAAGTCATTTCTGGCAGATGTTTTCATCACACAGAAACAGCAAACTTTGTATACTTCTGACGTTACTAAAAATAGTCATACATTAATGTCAACAAATTTTGCCCTGGTCTACTAACTAGAGAAACCAGGCAGAAGTATTCATTTGTTTTTATAATTTTGATAAGAACAATAAAATCTAACTATGACTACTAAAAACACTCCAATGACATCCAAATAATAAATTTGTGTAAAAAAAAAAACCAAACATAATTTGAAATGACATAATATTATGTTAGGAAGTTCTCTCCAATAATTTGCAGTGAGCTTGATATTAAAATTGCAAACTGAGAAGAATGTGTTTCATTTACTAGCACACATCACATTACCTTTTCCTTGTCATAACTGAGCAACAAAACACAGACCTGTCTTAATTTGCTTTTTATTTGATAAAATATTTTATATCTTATCATACTTGTCCATCCACCCCTAACAATGGAGAAAAAACAATGCAGGCACCATGCTGTCGCATGGTGGTTGTATCCAATTAGAATGAATTCTTGGGAGCACCCCTACTGTGCCCTGTATAGAAACTAACAGCTCTGCTAACAGTGTGGAAAACAGAAAGCAATAACATCACTTATCTCTGAGTGTGAACAAACTGACGGGCTTGTGTACTGACAGCATTTCTGTCTTATACCGTGAGGTATAGCGCAGTGCATCCGCTAATAGAATTTTGTTGTCAGAAATAATGAATTTACAAGTTTAAAGCTTCAAGAACATTTCTCTTTAGTGTTTAGGAAAGTCTAAAGTTGATCTATTTTAATCTGAAAAGACAGTTTGCTTTCTGTCAAAGTCAGGATAGATACAGTGTTTGGAAATTCACATTTATAAAGAAGATTTTTTTTATTTCCTCATAAATAAAAAAAAGTTCAAATAGAGTTTTAGCAGATTTACTGTGTTTCAGATACATAGACCTCACTAAAGAAAGTTTAAGGCTGACCCTAGACACATATTTTCTCTTTTTCTCTCAAAATATGTGATATTTCTTCTAACTCCATCTGCCCCATTTCCCTAATACCTCCTAATACTAAAGTCTGTGCATTTTACATTGGATGCAAAGTAGAATATGAGGCAGATACATCTGAAATAATAGGATGTTAAGATTCTTTTTTTTATCATAGATTATCACAATGTAAGAGGGTAATACTTAATTTAATTGTTGGCTCCACTAAATCCTTAGTGATATTAGTTCACAGCAGGCACTGTAGGGACAGGTAGAAAGTCTCCGGAGTTGAATTAAGTCATCGTTGTTGACAACCACTGGTTGTTGCATGTGAAGAGTCCACTGATCTCTACCATGCACTGAATTCATATGAAGAATATAGATTTATTGTTGTAAAGTAAATTGTGTTTTACAGTTTCTTGGTAGCTACATTTTCTCAGTAATATAACGTTTTCTCTAATTTGTAAAGAGAAGCTTAAAGCATAGGATGGGGGAATAGTTTGAGTCAGGTAGGATATGTTTTAAAATTGTTAATAAGCCATCCAGTCCACATTGGATTGTCACTGTTAGCAGGTCACCATACATATACAATTGGTTTCTATGACACTGACTACAGTCTAATAATGTTCCTTTCTAGGGAACAAAGAGAACTGATCTGTAGCCAGTGATTAGATTCCTGATGACATCTTCATTTTTCATAAAATATTTTATACGATAGCCTTACGACCAAGCGCTCTTGCGCGAAACGCGTCAAGGGGCGCCCTCCTGTACATCTTATGTTTTTAATCTTTGACTGGATTTGACATCCATCCTGTGTTATATGTTTATACAATAAAGGAACTTGCTTTTATTGGAGTGCTCGATCATTTTGGATTATTGGATTTTGCAAGGCAACGAATTGAGCACCCTCAGTGTTTACCGCTATTCAGTGACAGGGGATTGAGCGTACCATTACTTTTTCTCTTCATAAAATATTGGATTGCTTACACTGCTGAATAAACAAAAAGGTGTCATTTGTGGATGATGTTTCTGTATTGGCATGGACATTTTCATTGTGACACAGTTTCTGGTTTATTTGTGACATTTTACTCCCATTTATTGGTTATCTTGTGTTAGATATCTCTTGCAAGCATTTTGCAAGCAAGGAATGATCAAAAACACCAAGTGAATGGAGAACTTGGATAAGGAGCGAGAGTAAACATGGAGATTGTTTGCAGAGATAGATTTAATACAGGCCTGTTTAAATGAAGAAGGAAAATTTCCAGAGGACAGGGAGACATTGAATAGGTATGGAACAGGTTAGGGCTGGTACAAGGGCAGAATCAAAGCACTTAAGTAAACAAGGAGGCAGGAGGCATGGGGATAGGGGAGGGTGAAAGGATTTAAGAAAGTTCTGATTGGATAAAAGAAAGAAAGGAATTCAGAAACTCAGAGGGAGATGTAGGTAGTATTATCTCTATATTGTCAGGAGGAATAGCAATCTGATTGCAGATCTCATCAGTTTTGCTTTTAAAGTGCACCCGTCAAAAGAAAATGACATTGTTTAGTCTAGCATAGCATGATAGACTAAACAACTTTGTCATTTAAATATATAAAAAAAATACTTACCTTTTAAAAGTTATCCCACGGTGAATCTGCCTCTCAGCCCGACTTTCTGCTAGCAGCCTAACAGAAAGTTGGGTTGAGGAAGCTGTACTATGAAGCCGGCTTACTTGATTGACAAGTAAGCCGGCTTCATGACGCGATCATGTGATCGCGCGCACACGCTTGCGACCGCACGCCTCTAGGCTGGGGAGCTCAAAGCATATGCGCTTTGATTCTCCCCAGCCAATAATGCTGACAGCTTCCCCTGTAACTGACTGGGGAAGCTGTCAGCGTTACTAGCTGGGGAGACTCAAAGCACATATGCTTTGAGCCTGCCTAGTCAAAAAAAAGTGTGGGGGGGGGATGCACAGTGTGGGGGATGCACAGTGTGGGAAGATGCACAGAGTGGGGGATGCACAGTGTGAGGGATGCACAGTGTGGGGTGATGCACAGTGGAGGATGGTGCACAGTGTAGTGGATGATGCTGTGTAACCTAATAATGTTAGTGCACGTGAGATTTGGAGACAGGGGAGGAGAGCCTGCTTGTTAGGGGGCATTCCTGTAGTGTTTGAGTGGTGGCAGGTCAGGCAGAAAATGTCAGCTTCCATGCTTTCCAATTGGGACAAGATTCAAGTAAGTGTATTTTCAATATGCAAACTTTTTTTGTTCCTAATTACTTGACTTACATTCTAAAGTCACATACTTTATAAAACTGTAATAATCCTGTGCTGACGGGTGCACTTTAAAGAAGTCAGCAATATATTTTGCGGAATGTAAATGGATTGGCATGTCTGAGGGCAGAAAGGGTGAATAGAAAGGGGAATGCAATAGGGACCAGGATTAGGGGAAATATCACCGTTCAGCAAGTAGTAGCAGAGTTAAAAAGGAATGGATGTGGGAGGAAGTTTTAACGGAGATTGTTTACACTGTTTGGAGGAGGGGGAGTGAACTATTTTCTAGGAATGAGAAGAGAGTACAGTATAGTGGACAGCATGGGTGGATGAGAGCAGTGTTGGAGAGCTATGTACAGAATGTGGTAGATCAGGTGAGGGATTAAAGGAATAGATAAGCTCTGGGAGTACTGAATACACAACATACAAATATGTACAACAATATAATCCCTCTTAACTCTGCTAATATTATACATATTTGTATGTTGTGTACTCAGTACTCCCAAAGCTTATCTATTCCTTTAATTTAAAAATACAATACACAGATAACAATCAACAAACATTTCCATTGATACATATGAAAAATATGAAGCCTCAAGTTGACTCAGGCAGAAACTATGCAGAAACAGACCTGAAGATATTTTGGAAGGTTGGGCTGAAGAGCTGACACTCAAAGGGTCTGCAGAGGAAGCTGAAGATAAGCAGGAGTCTTGAAAAGGAGCAGTTCTGGAAGGAGTGAAACATTAAACAGGAGCTTAGACTGCATAGGAGCCAGCATTAACACTAGAGAGCTGTGTAACAGCACTTTCCCCTTTTCAATTTGGCACCGCTGATGTCATGCGTGATGTCAGCGGCTCCAAATTGGACCTCCACCCCAGGAGCACTGGGCCTTGCTGCTCATAACACACACTTTGCCAAATTGGTCAATTTAAACATAATTTTCTCAATTTTTATTATGGTGTGCCCCTTGATGTCAAGTGGAAATGTAAACATGCTAGACTCTAAGGACTTGGTGGCATTGTATGGGTTAAATGAGTCATTCCCACACAAATACTGAACGAATTATGTAATCTATAAATAAAAACATATCATGAAAATAGATTGAGTGATCTGCTTCTGCAGGCATGTCAGTAGATGGATTATGTTGTACAGTGCATTATATGATATTTACAATACTAAAAAAAGTCTTTTTTTTTGTGCACAGGATGGTAAATCCAGTTTGCTGATGACCATTATTGAAGCATGACCACATACATTACCTGAGTGAGTAATCTGAATGTTTGGATGATCATTTGAACTCTGGGATCTGCTATGATCTGGGCATCAACTTGAATGATATGTGGATCAGTAGTTTGCATACACTAGTATTGGCCCAAGAGCTATATCTGTACTGCCCCTACTTTCAGCAGTAATTAGGCAGCTCTGGGGACTTTCATCTAATCCGTCCAGTGGCAGATTCCTCACTTGTATCTATGGTACATATATTAATGTTCTGTGTACAAATTAAAAGCAAGCAGGGTTGAATAAAGCAATGTTACAGAACTTTGCACAGTACATTTCCTCTGAGGACATTGGCTATAGAAGAAAGAGGAGGCAAGAAGTATTAAAAAGTTTGTGAAATGTAATAAAGATTTGGAGAAGTAAATAAAATAAAAATCTGATTATGTGCACACACAGTGTGCCCCCTTTAAATGTATTGCTTCTCATCTGAAAAAGAAATGAAACTTCAGGCAATTTGCTGCTCTAATCCATTGGCTGGCAATCTGAACCCACACATGGGAATTTGATGAATGATAATTCTGTATTGGTGACACTGAGCATTTATCAAAAATGCAGTAATGATGTTTCTGAGATTGAGTAATTCATTGGATGGCTCTGTAAGTGGGTATGGGTCGAGTTTCTATTAAATTAAATTCTAAAGGAAGACTTCACCATAGCTTCACATACTGTACTCTGTCAAATATAGTTAGTCTAGAGTAAATATATCAGAGAAACTCTATACTGTGCGAGAACTTACTTATTTTCTCCATTATTGTGCCTGTCAAAAATATTGTTGCATTCCAACAAAATTTACACCATAAATATTTGCTCAATATAATAATCAAAGTAAAGTATAATCAATATTTTATCTAAACCCAGAATCCTATAGTAGTAAAAGGTATGTTTATTATTAGGTACCATATAAGTTGAACTGAATAATATAGTTATTGTGTAACTGTAGCTTTATGGTCAATCAAGTGTCAGAGACAATTTGGGGTTATTCACTAAAGTCTGCATTGTTGCGTATAGGTGCGAATTCGCCAGATAAAAACAGTCACAATAGGCTGCTACTGTCGCAGTCGTGTCTTTCTAATGAGAACAGTGTCGCAGTCGCAACTTTATCAGGGGAAAATTGTCACAATCTTAACTTTAAAAAATGTTTGACTTTACAATGGAGAAATTTTAGCGGATTTGCTATGGGAATCTGCTGTTTGAGAATTCAACTGTTGAATTCACACCTTAGTGAATAACCCCCAAATATGTCATTTTGTAGCCAGTCCCTTTATGCAGGTCAGTATTTAACTTTTATGTTTTCCTTGGCTGCTGTGCTGACCTCTTCAACCCCAGGACTGCAGTTGCAGGGCCTTTAAACCCACTATCCATGTAGGTATATTATACTGGAATTCAGCGTATCTGCAACAATTTCTTCTTAATCATTTGAAATACAATTAGCTAATAGGTTCTTTACTAATTAGCATTATAGGTTCTCTACAGTCTCCCTTCACTATGAGGTAGATGGTAAACTACGAGAGAGTACATCAGTTACTAAACTTATAACATGGAAAATACATTGGGTGACAGTGAATATTAGTAGGACAGTAAAATATGTATTCAGTGGCTAGTCTGTATATTCACAGAGAAGTAGTACAAATAATAGTGTTTCTCAAAGGGCAAAATCAGCAGAGGTCTGCTTGTAGCAGCGTCTATCGGCAGTTGCAGCAGCGTCTATCGGCAGTGGCAGCAGCGTCTATCGGCAGTGGCAGCTTTCCAGAACAATTTTCTCTTTTTTTAATTTCTCCACAAAGAATACCGTGGGGGTTATTCACTAAGGTGCGAATTTGACTGTCGAATTCGCAAACAGCGGATTCCCATAGCAAATCCACTACAATTTCCACATTGTAGGGTCGCGACAATTTTTTAATGTTAAGATTGTGACAATTTTCCCATAATAAAGTTGTGACTGCGACAATATTCTCATTATAAAGATGCGACTGCGACAGTAACTGGCTATTGTGACTGTCTTTATCTGGCAAATTCGCACCTATAAGCAACAATTCGGACTTTAGTAAATAACCTCCTCAAATCTGATGTTCAAAACTGACCACTTGGTGACAGCTACCCCAGACTACCTAGAGAAAAACAGCTTATAGTGTCTTTGATTGGGTGTGTAATGCTTGTGCTTTCTTGCACTGACACACATTGATTACTCTAACACAAAGCCTGTATCTGGCAGCAAAAACTAGGATTTTATAAATTGCTCATTGCCACACATTCAACTTATTTAGTAGACAAACCAAAAATTCTTCCGGCACGCCAAATGTGTAAATAAAAACTTTCTTTATTTCACCTCATGGGCACAGATTAAAAAGCATTTAAAATCAACAATGGCCGCAATGCCATTGTTGATTATAAAATGCTTTTTAATCAGGCATTGCGGCCATTGTTGATTTTAAATGCTTTTTAATCTGTGCCCATGAGGTGAAATAAAAAAAGTTTTTATTTACACATTTGGAGTGCCGGAACAATTTTTGGTTTGTCTGCAAGAAGATGGTGAGTCCGCAAGCTTCCTGAGCACCCGGCTAGATTGTTAGCCCCAGGGGGATTGGAGCGGCAGTAAGTGCAGTGAATATTTGCTTGCTTTTGAAACAACTTATTTAGTAGTTGTCTGTGCAGTAAATGTTCACATGCACTTAATAGCTATCGATTAATGAGCTGAACATTCTTGTTCTTGCACAAATCAGATCTTTTTTTTTTTTTTTTTGGTTTTGTGTGAATGAGTGTGATTGGCAGATAAACAGTCACAAGACCATTACCTAATTTGACCAGTCAATTTGCATTTGCTAGTGATTTAAAATAGGTGGATATTGCATGCTCGGTTGTTTGCAAAATGGATTACATTGAATCGACTTCTTGTGCATTTCTTTGTTTATTGTTTTTTTTATTGTACAGGGCTTGTAAAAATTTGAAGAGTTCCCTTTAGGGTCTGAATATAAGTTTTGGTGATACAAGTGCAGTTTTTATTCAATTACAAATGACAAAACTTTATGTTCTTGTTTACTGTTGCTCTGTAGATTTATGAACTTGTATTATCCTCCATAGTGCCTTGGTCATAGTGACTGTAGGGAATTGCAAAACTAATTGTGATGGCCAAGTCCCCAGAATAATTATTTTTATGTTTACTGATCAATATTAGCTTCCACAAGAGCTTACTTTCTCTGCCACCTTGTTTATTGTGAAGGAGCTCTACAAAGCTTTATAGTACCTAGGAGAAACTGGACCTTTACTATTTTATGAGTAGCCGAACCTTACCACCACCAACATAGAGATGTTTCAATATTTAATTAGAGTTTTTGAGGAATCTTTATGAAGGTTTTGAATATTCAGTGTTATCCAGTGGCTAAAGCACATTTTTCCTGCTGACTATGGATTTCATTGTACTCCTGGCTTGACATAAAAATGGGCTTTTTTAAATACTTAAGAGCTATCCTTTAGATATGTAGCTAAGATCACATGCTGTATCCAGGGACACAGGATACAGGAAATGATTACTTTCAGCTCATGATATGCCTCCCAGAATTCTCCCTTCTATGGTGCCTATTATAAATAGGAAGAGAGTGCTGTTCCTGAACAATTCCAAGTTAATGACTTAAAGGAACAGTAAGGCTGAAAATAAAAAATAAAATACATTTTATTATACATGTTCATTACTAACTTTTATTAAATATGATTTATTAACGATTTTGGACAAAAAGTAAAATTTCTTAACTGTAAAGAAGAGCTGTACAGCACTTCCATGTTCCATTACCCAGCCTCCAACAGCGCTGGTGACTCTACGGCATCCACATCAGGAGAACACCTAACAGGAGAGCCATCCTCACTCGCTGTGCTCCTACTGCATCCCCACATTGGCATTTTCTAGAAGTCACATGATGAGCGTGCACATCATCAGGAAGGACGCATTGAAGATATGCACGTTTCGCCATGGGATTTCTAGGAATAGGAATGTATATTATTTACACATAATAATACAATGCATTCTTTTTATTTTTTGCCTTACTGTTCCTTTAATTATCTCTGCTACTACTACAGGCGTTTCACCAGTAGAAGACAGCCATTGTAGCAAATCATTTCCATTCACTGCACAGAAAACTATTGCATAGGATGATTTTATCTTAGAGCGCATGTGTGAAAACCAGCACTGGGTGTACTGACTTGGCAGTTAAAATGACAGGATAGTACAACCAATAGCTTTGTTACTGTGGAATAATGAATAAACACTTTTTAAAAAATGCTTTATGTTGTGGAAGAATAACATACTGGTTAAAGTATCTGTTTTGTATGTGAAACTATGTTGGTTCAAATCCTGAATTTTTGTTTTTAAACCCTAAATAAGGTGGTACCTGTATTTTGTAAATACAGTAAAGTGATCTTGTTAACAAATAACAGATTTAATAAGCTTATAAGACTAATAAAAATTTTTTTTTTAAAAATCAGGATTTGAAACAACAATCTTCCACATACAAAACATAGCACTTAACCACTATACTATACTTCTACAAGAGAGAAAACGTATATACAAAAGTAATTATTTTTACTCTTACAAGCTTCTTATCATACTGTGGACCATGTGACAATCCCCAACCTATCAAACAATGTGTGATGATGCATTGGGGTTCATTAGCATATTAATGAGGATACAACATGGCAGCACAGCCCAAAGGTACTGATTTTCTGCTTCATAATATAGTGGTTTAAGCTGGTGGACCCTGTACTTTCAGCATATCAGGAGACCTTAGTTGTTCTTTAAAGTATTTCGAGAAAATTTCATGGTTTCCCCCAGAGACTGGGGGGCTAATTCACCATTGTGCGTAGTGAGCTGCGAAGCCTTCGGCTTACTTCGCACATGGTGATATGCGCCCGCTGATGTCCGAGCACATTAAAGGAATTTCAGTCTCGGCAAGAACACTCGAGTCTCCTCGCCGAGACTGGAATCCCTTTAATGCACTCGCTGATGTCCGCGTGTCTGGGTAAAGTTCCCAGCAGTGGCTATTTAGTTCTACATTAAATACAACATGTTACCATAAACCAATGTAGTGTGCCTCTAATTCACTGACACCTATGCAGCATGTGCATAATATAAAAGTATCCAAGTTAAAGGCAATGATTTGGCAACACTAGTAGTGCATTGCCTTTTAAAGTGAGAGAAATGAAATATACATTGTGCAAATGTCCATGACTGAATAGACAGAATAGAATATAGACTACATATAATTATAGTACATTAAGCATATTTCTTTTAAAGGCAATGTTGACATGTATGGAATAGTGTAGGCTTCCCACCTTAATGCTTTAAAAATGAAAAATGTAAAACACATAATTATATACTTATATTACTCCTCTATATACTGCAGTACTGAAGCAAAGTTATTTTAAATACATGTTGCTGCACGGCTGCTTAAACTAGTAAAATTCAGAAGCATGCATCAAAACGAATTTCAAAAGGAGGAGGTGGCAACGCTAGAGTAGTAGGCCAGCTCAAACATCATTTACCAGATGATCCCTTTTAACCAAAGACACAGCTGAATTATAAATCAAGGCAAGTAAATGTTTCCCTAGTAAATCTGGTCAGATTTCTCTAAGCCACAAGCATTATGGAGCTTACATCTACATTGTTTCTTTCAAACTACACACCTATAAAATATACTTCTTTTGCATTTGTTTGTTAGTCTAGATACATATTACATACTTGCTGGCTATATGCAACAGATGGTCAGCAGGCTGCATCTAAACTTGTCTATAATCAGGGCTACCACCTCCAGTTTTTACATTTCTTTGGGTTTAAAAGTATTAAAGTTGCTGCTGTACTTTCCACCTTATAAAAAATACATGGTACAGAGCTGAAATTACTGCAGCACCAGAGAGCATCAGCTGACTGTAATTAGCCTCCAAAAGGAAGAGGCAAAAAGACTTTATCCAATGTTAATGCATCATCCGCTATATATAATACATCTGGTATATACAGTGCCCATTTACAAGTAATGTCACTCACACAGTGCATTCATTTGCTAAACATTTGAGATGTGATTGACTGTATTCCATAGAACTCATAAAATAAAGAAAATACTTGAAATATGAATGTAAACAGTTTGCTAATTAAACTGAATTTGACCTTTAATCCAAGATGTCTAGAGAGATCAATAACTTCCCCAATAGCTCTTGAAAGAAACACTATGTAGGACAGGACTCTGCTTAATTAACAAGATCAGGGGAAAAAGAAGTGAGATGACTTGTTTCAGTTCAAGGATAATTGTTTTTAATTTGAAGCTGCACATCAGAATAACAGTAACATAAGAGTGACAGAATCAGGGTGAAATAATAGCGCAGACTGGCAGGTGCCATTATGTTGTAATGAGAGAGCTCAGAAATCAAGGCATTCACAGAGAGATAGATCCAGGTGTCCTTTAGAAAAGAATTTCTGTATGCCAATGTACCATATGCAGAACACTGATATATAATTCCTGCTGTCTATAATTCAATTTTGTTTTTTTTTTGTTTTTTTATAATTGCTGTCAGATACTTTCCTAAAACCTCCTCTCGTAAGAACACAGAATGTTATACAGGATCACCATCTCTATACAGAACCTCTAACTAGATTCAGGGGGTAATTCAGCAAAGAGCGAACTTACCCTCCGATCCTTCGCATCAGTTCACACAGACTATTACGCGTTCGCTGATGTCCTCCTGCATGCAGTCATCAGCGAATGCTTTAAAGGGATTCCAGTCTCGGCGAGGCTCAACTCGTGATGCCTCACCAAAACTGGAATCCCTTTAATGCACTCGCTGATGTCCACGTGCAGGACATCAGCGAGCGCCGATCAGTCAGTCCAAAGTGAGGCGAACACTCCGCACCTCTCTTCGGACTATCCTGAATTCCCCACTGAATGTGGCTTGCAGAGGTAAGAGGAGAGACACCCAATATATAAGTTCCTCTAGGGTTTTATATTTACAATAGTAATAAATAAGTAAGTGGTATTTGTCAATAAAACCACTTCAAGTTTTTTTCTTGACCCAATGGAAAGGGGGGCATCTTTCCATCCCCTTTAGGAGTACCATAGTCTTGCTTTAATAGGAATTTAATTTTAAAATTAGAGATTTTATGCAATGTAATGTACAGTATACTTTAATATTTGTACCATTTCTTGATTGGGGATTCATAAAAAAAGAAGAAATAAACTGAAATTCCCATTTTTGTGTTATATTTTGTTTAAGATTTAAACATTACAGATTACACTTGTTGAAGGCTGCAGTTAATGCTTTTTAGTTTAACTTGACAGTAATCTCTTTGACTACTGAACAAGCTGTTCTGTTAGGTGCAAAGTAACACTCATAATATCTTTGATTTGTTTTGGTTTATGAGAGTGCTGTAGTAGGTTTGTTTGGCTAGGGAGAGAGGGGAGTTCAGAGAGGAAAGTATAAACTTGTATTGCAGAAAACTCGCACGCTAATGAGATTTTCACCACAGACATTCCACACTACCCATGCAGGATCTAATACATTTGTTTTTTCATTTAGCCATGGGCGAGGAACCTCCAAGGCCACAGAATCAATAACAGAAGATAGGATAGAGTATGTAGGATAGAGAATGATATTTCTTATCTGAATCTCTGCATCCATTCTTCATTTTATCTCTAAAATTGTATAACGTCTTCCTTTACACTAGCTACTAACTATCTGAGCTTTCATATTGTGACTTACTCATTCGAGCAGATCTGTATGTTGCTTTTGATACAGCAGTTACCCTTAATCATATCTACACATCTGTTAAAAGCAGTTTCTGAATGTTTTTTACCCATCTGGGCAGTTTGTTCTTTCTGGGGCAAGTCATTCCTCTGCCATCATTTATCAGGGCTCACTACTTGGCCATCTAACTTTCTTACAAACTCTTAGAAGATCTAATTTAGTTGATACTTGTTTAGCTTAACTGAATCAGCCTTTAGACTATCAAGTTCCTCAGATCTCTGGGGAAATAATAGAAGATTAGATATCAAGTACACACAAACACACACACAAATAGACTGGGAGAACACATAAGTCAAGAGAAGTGTAATCTCTTTTATAGACACTTTAATGATATTTGCAGGAGAAAAGTACTTAAATATAACATAGAAATGTTTACATATAAATGGCTGCAAGAGAAATGCTAACAAGTTTACATAGCTTAGATTCCAAATTGATTTTATATTGTAGATTCCCTGAGACCATTGCTTCTTTCAATTCAGTATTAGTAATTATCTTCCCCTTCCACCATTTGATAACATCAGTTATCTGTACTACAGGGAGCTGTTGAGCATGGATGCCAATTTCACTTGGGTTTTTATCTATTTCTGTTTGTTAACAGTTATATGTATTGTTCCCTAGTCAATACATTAGAGGAAAGTGATATTGAATGTACAACTCAGGTCCATGTAATCAAGTACAGTCACATGATATATGTTGTATGATCTATCTGAAAATGCCTTTAAACTAAATTGTATTTTCTAACAGTTTTGGGGGGTTATTCACTAAAGTCGAAATTGTTGCGAATAGGTGCGAATTCGCCAGATAAAGACAGTCGCAATAGGCTGCTACTGTCGCAGTCATGACTTTATTATGGGAAAATTGTCACAATCTTAACATTAAAAAATTGTTGTGACTTTACAATGTAGAAATTGTAGCGGACTTGCTATGGGAATCCGCTGTTTGTGAATTCAACAGTGGAATTCGCACCTTAGCGAATAATGCCCTCGGTTTTTAGTAATTATCTACAATTAATGATATAAAAGAGTCTTAAGGGATTTATTCATGAAAGTCCAAAAAGGTCCAAATTCACCACTCCCTCACCTTTGTGTATTCAGCAGACACTGAGATGTGGCGAATTTATGTCCAGTTGGAATGCTTTCAGTGGATGCGAGCTTATGGAGCTCTTCTCATCACTTTGCATGTCCGTGCACACCTAATTCAGCTATTCACCAAATGTTGGAGTTTGTTGAAGTAGTGAAAACGGTAAGACATACTGTGCCAAATTCACCAATTTGACTTTGCCAGATTGAAGCTTGGAAGTAGAGGGATGATGGCAGGGCTCTGATGTGGTGTAACCTGACTGTTCATTCAAAAGTTAAAATAAACACTGCGACAAAGTGACAACATGAACTAGGGATGTGATGACATAGAAAGGGATGTATTATTACAGTGTAACAATAAACTGTTGTTATGAGCCAGCTAAATGCAGGATAGAAGTAGCCTTTCATTGCAAAGTAACAGGAATGTTCCTGCTGCTCCTACCACCCACTTCTCTAGTGATATATGGTAGGAAATTTAAATACCACAGTGTGCAGCTGTTACTGCTACCCTGTCCCCTTGCCAGGGCCGGTCCTGCCCCTTATATTCAGCCTTAGTTCTACAATTCCTGTACCACTGTGTCATCTATTCACTAAGCTATTCACTCAGTTATTCACTAAGGTGCGAATTCCCATAGCAAATCCACAACAATTTCCCCATTGTAAAGTCACGACAATTTTCAATGTTAAGATTGCGACAATTTTCCCATAATAAAGTCACAACTGCGACATTTTTCCCATAATAAAGTCACAACTGCGACAATATTCTCATTATAAAGACGCGACTGCGACAGTAGCAGCCAATTGCAACTGTCTATCTGGCGAATTCGCACCTATACGCAACAATTCGGACTTTAGTGAATAACCCCCTCAATCTTCTGTTTTGCTGCTTCAGTCTCTGGGCCTAATTCACGATCCTCCGAAGTGAGATGCGAAGTGTTCGCCTCACTTCGAAATGACTGAGATGCGCTTGCTGATGTCCTGCACGCGGGCATCAGCGAGCGCATTAAAGGGATTCCAGTCTCGGCGAGGCAACTCTAATGCTCTCGCCGAGACTGGAATCCCTTTAATGCACTCGCTGATGTGCAGGACATCAGCAAGCGCATCTCAGTCATTCTGAAGTGAGGCGAACACTTCGCACCTCACTTCGGAGGATCGTGAATTAGGCCCAGTCTGTGTTCAAGCACTGTTATAGCTGATCTATTTCTGTCTGTCTGGGTATCATGCCATAGGGCAAAGTTCTACTGTATCTGCCTGTGACAGTGTGTGCACTAGTGTGAGTGTGTGTGCTTGCGTCTACTAAAGTGTGAGTGTGCTTTCATGTGTGCACATGATCCCCAGGTAACAGTTTTCCTGGTGGGACCCAAGCACCCCATTCGGACACAGTTAACAAATTCTATGTAGCAATAACTACCCTGCCAATCTAAATGCCAATTTTTCTGGTATAACTAGATCTTTGAGAGTATTATTTTGTGCTTTTGTACACTTTTTTTTTAATCTCAGGCACTGATTTGATAGATACAACAGGCTGCAATGATGAAAACAATGGTTTGTTTATTGCACTATAGCCTACTAAGTCAGAGGGGGTCATTCATTAAAGGCCGAATTCACCTTGCATAGTGACTCTGCATCTGTTTGCATCAATATGTTTAGGAAGTCACGAATTTACTCCTACTTATTCACGAAGCAGTGGACAGCGTCAGATGTGGTTTGCATGTGTAGTGCAGCATAGTCAGTCGCTCAATAGTAGGATGAGAAGTTATGCAGAGTGAGGCAAATTTAACAAGTGAAAGGCAGTGACGTCAGTCTCATCATATCCCACTAACTGTATTTAAGTGAAAAATACTTATTTTTATGTCACCTTGTGCCTAGTTCATGTTTAGTAGTAGACTAATTTAGTCACAGTCACCATTGTTACTTTTGAATGAATTAGTCGCCTTAGGCAACACTGCAGCCCTGCCATCAACCTCTTAATTTGCCACTCTGATCTGGCGAAGGCAAACAGGTGAATTTGGAGTAGTAAGCCTTGCAGTATCCGCTCCTTCGACAGACGCCGTAGCATGCTGAATAGCCGAATTATCTGTGCGTGTGCACGCAAATTAATGCGAAGAGATCCGTAGGTCCGTGATTGGAGTAAGCATCAGAAATGGTCATGAATTTGCCACATCGCAGAGTTTTTTGAATAAGCGGAGTTGGAGAAGTCGCGAAAGGATGGGAGTATGGACATTTACGCAACTGTTCAGACTTTGATGAATGAGACTGTCTTCTTGTCACCAAGAACCTTTTTTCTAGTGATGATATCTGGCTTCTGGATATTTGACTTTAATTTTAACAGTTGCTACACACTGTTCCCCCTAAGGAAAACTTAAATTACCCCTTAATTTACCTACCACCCACGTAGATATTGTGATTTATCATGATAGGGATTTCTCCCAGTAAATCCTTTTTTTAATTAATCAAAATGTTGGATTAAGGGTGATGGCCAACCTTGTCAGCTCAGTGTGTCAAAATTCACCAAAAATCCGAGCATAACTCAGGTGGTGTGTCACTTAAAAAAAAAAAATCCAAAGGCGGGGCAACTCTCCTCCTGACAGCGCAGCAAGAACAGCACCATGATGCGTGTCAGAAAAAAGACTTGGCGTGTCACCTCTGACACACGTGTCATAGGTTAGCCATCACTAGATTCAGCTATCCCAACAAAAATCCAGTTAATTTTTGATATTAATACATACTATTGATAATCATATCTCAAATTATATCATGTGGTTATCACTACTGCCATAATATCCCTTTACCTGGATTCTCTAGGTTTAAAAGCCCACCAGTGGTACCATCTTCCTACCTCGGTCCTTTATTTACTCCTCCATATAGGCAGGTTACTGAAATGTATCAGAACAACATTTACCCTGCAACAGCTGGTCCGGAAAAGCACATTATATAAGCATTTACAATGATGGCCCAGCAGGATACTTTATATGGATATGGGAAATTATCTCAAGCAGTAACGGATAATTATAAAGTCGCAAAGCATATGTTAGACAAGTGACATGACAAGTAAACAGTTATATTTGTTTTGTTTTTTTGGAAATGTAAGAACGATTCATTCATCAATGCTTTTCAGTGCTATACTTCAGTTCAGCAGACTTCTAGTCTGCTGACTTATAAAGGCTAAAAAATTAGCTAAATCAAAAAATATTGATATTAAAGGAGACCTAAAGCAAAAAAATAAAAAAGGACTATTAAAATACTTACCTTATACAGAGCCTATTGATTACAGTCATAGCATGAGCTGTGCTGTAATTAGCCGGCAGACAATTCTTCCTTCACAGCGCTGGCTGAATGAGAAACCAGCGCGCAGCAAGTTCTTCTCTTTCCCCGGCCTCATACATCATCACGCTCATTGCGGGGAGAGTTCTCATTGGCCCCCACAATGAACGTGATGATGTTTAAGCCATTTTTCACCCGAGGTGTAACAAGGTGGGAGGAGCTGTGGCGCTGGCTTCTCAGTCAGCCAGTGCTGTGAAGAATGATCGGCTTCCGGCTAATTACAGCACAGCTCATGCTGTGACTGTACTCAATCAGCTCTGTATAAGGTAAGTATTTTAACTGTCCTTTTTATTTTTTTTATTTAGTTCTCCTTTAATAAATATTGATCTATTGAAATCAACACATTTTGCTGTCTTTTCAATGCAGTTCTCCTTCCATTTTGTACCAATGTTAAAGGTCTTTTTTTCATGCAAAAACTCATCCAACTATGCCAAAATAGCTGGACCTACTGTATAGGGAATAATGGGTTTTCACCAGCCTAACACAGGCAAGTTTCTCAGTGGAAAAATAAGAATGGTTTTATAAATTGGCAGCATTGATAAATTGCTGCTATTTCACTTGCTTTGTGTTGCTTTGTTCTATACTTCATGAAGCTAAACAAAAACAATACAATTTCTTAGTCTCTCAAAATAAGCATGAACCAGTTGCGATACAACCACAGCCAGTTTACTGACCGTAAATGTAATGAAGGAAAAAAGAGGAAGGATTAGTTCATTTTAGCAACAAGCAAAAAATGAAAATAAAGGTTTATGTCTTTGATTTTTTTTCTCCTTCCTTGATTTTAGTTGTTTGCTTTGCTATTATCTGTGCACATAACATTTTATTACACTTATAATGTCTCTTGCTGAAGCAAGAGATAAAAATCCTCGCTTTGGCAGCCTTCAAACACATTCAAAACCATTCACGAAGGGGGGAATTCACCATTCAGTGAAGTGAGCTCCAAAGCCTTCGGCTCACTTTGCAAATGGTATTATGCGCATGCTGATGTCCTGCGCACGGACATCAGCATGCGCATTAAAGGGATTCCCATCTTGGCGAGAGCAAAAGAGTTGCCTCGCTGAGACGGGAATCCCTTTAATTCACATGCTGAGGTCCTCGCGCAAGACATCAACATGCGCATAATACCATTTGCAAAGTGAGCCAAAGGCTTCGGAGCTCACTTCACTGAATGGTGAATTCCCCCCTAATTCTTAAAGTAATACACAGTGATAGTGGCTTACCCAAAACGCCACAGGTGCAGAAAAACTTCCAGGACTCCCTCCTTCTGCAAAGCTGCTGCTTCCTGTGCCTTCTGAACAAAGTAAAATGAGATGTGTAGGCACTGCAGGGAAAGTGGTCATGGCAGAATGGCCAAGCCTTTTGGGTGCTGGAGTCCTTTCACAACCATTGTCACTGCAACCTTTATTGTTACACCCCTGTATAGCTAGTTATACATTGCACAGCTAGGACATTTATAGAGCTTGTAAAGTGCCTGGAATATTGTGTGCTGTGTTGGGCACCAATCCACAAGAAAGATGTAGTTGAGCTTGAGTGGGTTCAAATGCCGGCTACTAAAGTAATTAAAGGAATAGGCAAACTACAGTACCAAGAAAGATTATCTTATTTACACTATCTTATCTTATTTACACTAAAAAAAGATGATTAAGGAGTCATTCATTAAAGTGTGAACTATTGCGTAAATGCCCATATTCGCATCCTTTCGCAACTTCTCCAACCCCGCTTAGTCAACAAACTCTATGATGTGACGAATTCGCAACCAGTTCTGATGCTTATGCCAGTCACGGACTTATGCAGCTCTTCGCATCAATTTGCGTGCACAGGTAATTTGGATATTCAGCATGTGACAGAGTGTGTCAAAGGAGTGGATTCTGCAGGGCATATTGCTCCGAATTCACCTGTTTGCCTTCACCAGATCAGAGTATGTATGTATGTATGTATAATTTTATTTATAAAGCGCCACAAATTTATGCAGCGCTGTACAATTCAGCGATACAAGTACAATACAGACAAGGGAAAAGTGCATTAAACAATACAAGTAAAATAATACAAGGATACATAAAATTAAGTGCTAGGTTGTGATTGACACAAGAGGTTGTAGGTCCCTGCCCCAAGGAGCTTACAATCTAATCAGAGTGGTGATTTGGGCTGTTTATGGCAGGGCTCCAGTGTTGCATAAAGCAACTATTCATTCAAAAGTGACAATGGTGACTGCGACAAAATTAATCTACTATTAAACATGAACTAGGCACAAGTTGATATATAAAAGTAAATATTTCTCATGTATATACAGTTAGTGGGATCTGATGAGACTGATGTCACTTCCCTTCACTGGATGAATTCGCCTCACTCCGCATGACTTCTCATCCTACTATTGTGCGACTGACTACGCTGCACTACGCATCTGACTGTGTCTGACGCAGTCCGCTGCTTCATGAATAAAGAGAAGTGAATTTGCGTCTTCCTGATTGTAGTGACGTGAACAGACGTGAAGTCATTATGCTAGGCGAATTTTATGCACTTTAATGAATGACCCCCTTATAATTACCTAATAACCATGTATAAATATATCAGAGGTCAGTACAGAGATCTCTCCCAAAATCTATTTACAACAAGAACTGTACGGATAACAAGGGGGCATCCTCTGCATTTAGAGAAAATAAAGTTTTGCACCAACAAAAAAGGGGGTTCTTAGCTGTAAGAGCAGTGAGACTATGGAACTCTCTGCCTGAGGTTAATTCAATAAAAGAGTTTAAATGGGGCATGGATGCCTTCCTTGAGAGTAGAACCATTACAAGTTATGGGTACTTAGATAACTGGAGTTGGGTACTTGATCCAGGGAATAATACTGCTTACCATATCTGGAGTCGAGAAGGATTTTTGATTTATGAGGATAATTGTCTTTTTCCTCATGGGTTCTTCTTTTTTGTCTTCCTCTGGATCAGCATCACTAGAGAATAGGCTGAACTGTATGGACTTGTGTCTTTTTTGGCCTTATTAAATGTTACTATGTTACTTATTAATGTACTGTTTAGGACATATAGAGCTTCTTATCCACACACAGTACAGATAGGACATATTAAGCTACTTATCCATGTGCTGTACAACAGGAAATAATGTGTCACATTATTTTTCAAATATTCACCAGTATAACTTGTATCTTGAATAAAGTGTCAGGATGAGATAAACAAACAAAATGTTAATCAACCAATTAAACTCAATCGCATAAAGGGAACATATTATTAACGTAGTCTCATAATTATGCAACACAACACTACCCGGGAGCTTTGTTTATATGAATTTATTATGGGATTGAGTTGACTTAGCAATATATTTTTTAACACAACCCAATAGAAGCCATGGTGGAAAGGGTGAGGAGGAAATGGAGGCATTTATTCCCACTGGTACTTGTTTATGTTTTAATTTGCAATCATTTTCACTTACAGTAAAACATATTTAGTGAGTAGTGCTTCCATGAATAGATCAAATGGAGAGATTTACATTTTGAATGACGTAATCATTTGAAAATATCTCCTATTATTGCATATTGTTACAAAGCTTTTCTCACTGTTACCTTTAAATACAAAATGAGAAAACTACAACCATCAATGGAGTAACAGTTGAAAATATTCAGCTGTTAAGGGTTAAGGGAAGAAGATAAGGAAATAAAGGGATCCAACACATAAATACGGTTTAGTTTATCCAATCTGAGTCAAGGACTCCAGAGGAGATTGCTTAATGTTGGAGAAACATTGTTTTATTTTATTATGCCGGTATAACCTATTTAAAATGCTTTTACTTATGCCCTCTGAAAATGGAGAAAATACACCATTGTGAAAAAATATTGAAAGTAATGATTATTGCACATACAATGTGTCACGTGTTCTTCGGGTGCTTTAAAACGTGAGCTTTGAGAGAATAAACAGTGACGTGCTGAAACAATAACTTGAGGTGCAGGGAAACACAGACAGGGAACCACGGGACTGGATGCCACTGAAGGAACTGGAACACCCAGCGACCGTTACACCTATAGAGGTACTAAAGTGTACTGAAACAGGAACAGGATAACAAGTGAGGTAAATGTGCAAAACAGAAGGAAGTGGATTCTCCTTACCACAGTGGGGTTGACATGGGATAACTCCTCGGCGCGGAGTCTAAGGAGGGCCAGGTCTTCACCTTTAACCCCCGCAAGGAGGTACTGGTCTTTGCTGCGGGCACCTCACAGGTCGCGGCCCTCAGGTAAACCCCCCACTGGTGGCAGCTGGCTGAAACACTGGACGAGTCCGGAACTGCTGAACTATCACACACTGGATCTTGAAGAGAGAGCTGTACCTTTAAGAGAGTAATCCGAAACACTGAAGCTGTCAGGAAGGCTGAAGGAAGCTGACTCAAGGAAATACCAGCAATTTGGCCAAAGAGCTGACACTCAGCAGAAACCAGGAGAAGCTGAAGCTGGAACAGAACCTCTGACAAGGTACAAGCAGCCCAGGAGCAGATAACAGCAGCAACACAGCAGGAGCAGTAAAGATGTGAGACAAAATGACAAAAACACTAGAGCCCTGAGTAGCAATGCTCAGCCACTTTTGAATCTGGTGCCGCTGATGTCGCACCTGACGTCAGCGGCTCCAGATTGGAGAACAACCTGGAAGCGCTAGGGAGAAGTACATCTCCCAGTGCTAGCCGGCAGAACGGGCTGGCAGTTCATGAGCAGCGCAGCAGCTACAAGCGCTGCTTGTGACACAGCTACAAGTGCTGCTCGTAACACAATGTCACACTAGCATAAAGGGTTATTTGATATTTTTCAGTTAAACTCATCAATAGGGCAATTGTCTACAGAGATCTAGTAACCCAAAGCAACCAATCAACAGTAAACTTTCACTGGGATAGGAGAGCTACGTATAGTATAATAATGAAAGAAAACAACTGATTGGTTAGTTTGGGTAAGACCTCTGTAAAGGATTGTCTCTGTTGTTAAATCTCCCTCATTTACTGTAGTTCTAGAAAAGTGTACTTTAATAATACAAAAGATTTCACCACAGGCGTATTGTAATTTTTGCATGTCCTTCTCCAGCAGTGACAGGGTGAATTTTCCCAGCAATCCCTCTGCAATATTTATGAGCATGGGAACTACTTGGTTCCACACAACATGAAATCAAGAAGATAATTTAATTAGAGCTTCTATTCATTTCATTATGGCAAATCATGATGAACTATCCACTGCTGAAATGTGTGTTTATCTAGATTCTATTTCTTACGCTCACCACTGAAAAATCACAGTAAATGCCATGGGATATAATTTCATTTAAAGGTTTATATGAACGTTTGCCTTTTTATTTTTGACCTGTGCCATGAGATGCCCAAAGACTCATCATTTATAACGATTGATGTGAAACACAGCAAATTATCACATGAACCAACTGATAGCAGAACAAGAACACAGAAACAAAATAATGGGCTTGTTTAAAATGAAAGCAGTCTGCTACAGAGTCAACAAGGGCCTACAAATAACAGATAACACCAGAATTTCTCAATTAAAGTGATAAAGTCTGTGGGGGGGGGGGGGAGAGAGATATCCAAGCCAGAATATAATGTGGAATATTCTGTAAAGAAGTTCAGTATGAAACTGAAAGCTGAAAGGCAACTAAGACCTGGAAAAGAAAATGTTTCTCACAGGTGGAATTCTTGAATGAGCAGAAATCGGAGAACAAGGCAGTGACTAGTTAATAGTAAAATAGACCCAAAACAACGTATCTTTTACAAGTAAACAAGAGAAGCTCTCATCAAAAAGTTAAATAATTCAACACTTTCAGAAATAAAAAGACAAATGATCAACAAACACTGCTATCTACAACATAATAAACTTTACAACCTATGCTAATATAAGTAATACAAAAGTTGCAATTGATTTGTGTTTTTCTGTAGGTAAGACTGTCACCACATCCATGAGTGCAGTTATAATGCTGGCTGTACCTTTCCTAACAATATTTGAGCAGCTGATTACTTAGATCCCCCCTATATATCTGTCCCACTAGATAAACAGACTGCAGTGCTAAAGATCTGTTGTGCTTTCTTCTCTATAACATAGATGAATCCAGCCCCATTTTTGGAGGTTGGTAGCACAAACTACCTACCAACTACCACTTCTACCTTCCAAATGTAACCTGCTAGCTCATTTATGTCATCCATCCACCAGCCAATCTTCCACTGCAAAAATAAGTTGGATGGGTCCAAGTTGGATGAGCAGGTCCAATCTGGAGTTTGAATGTATAGACAGAGGCAACATTAGAACAAGGTCTGGTTTAGGCAGGCTGAGGGCTCAAAATTCCAAAAATGCAGAGGTATATGGAATTGGACAGGTAAAGGAGAAGGGCTTCTGTAGGGCCAGGAGATATTTTATCCATCTCAGATGTCTGCTATCAATACTGCTTCTATTTTATAGCTGCAATAGTATGAATGACCACAGGAATAGTTTTCTAGCTTTTGTTGTAAGTAATCTGAAGAGGTGATATAAAGAACAATAAGTACCAAAGCTATTGACCTTTATTATGTTTCACTACTCCACTGGGTCCCTCACACACCCTTTCCATTGGAATATGTTACCCATCTCCATGCACAGAAGTTTAATTTTCTATCCATTGTGCAAAAGGTGGGCAACATTTTACACCCCATTGCTATGCAAACTGGATTTTAAAAGGGTTGATGATGAGGTAAATTTGAACTACTTTTGTTGCTTTGTTACTTGAATTTTAACTATTGAAATAGCCATTACCTGCTACTTTGTAAACTATTGTTTCCTTTTTCTAAAGAGCCTTTTCAGGACTTGATGACAACTGGTTTGGTACCATCCAATCTAACTATGTATATTACTAGACCATTTCACTCCTCTATAGTAGCATCTTAAGGGGATTCCTTTGCCTGGAATCCCTACTCTAGGACTGGATGCCTTAAAGTAACAAACAGACTATGGTCTATGGCCTGCACTGTCATAACTTTATTTTATCATATCTTGCCGAGGTGCAGACTACTCTTTGTTACCTCATAAACCTATTGACATATCAAGATTCAAACATGTCTTGTAAAATTAGTAGAGAGTCATTGTGGACTGTCTAAGGATCCCTCAAGTATGTTCCTGTACAGGTATACATACGTACATACACACCCTGAACACTTGTTGTAGAAATCCTTATAAGGAAGCAGAAATGAGTAAAGAGAACACAGGAGCAAAACTAGTGTCTCCTAAACTGAGAGCCACACAGTTGAGAGCTTAATAACTTCCAGATTCATATTCTCCTGCCTGACAAATTAACTGATGATCACAGTAAGTTTTGGGAGTTACTGAAGCAATGGCATTCGTAACTGCTGTTACCCTCAGCATTTTCCCAGTGACCAGACTAAAGTGACTTTTATTTTATCACCTCTCACTGTTGAAGCCTTAACTTAGGTGCCTCCATTCCTAGGACCATTTCCATAGTTCTTAGGTGGGTTGGGGCAAAACATCTAGGGGGTAATTCAGCATTCAGCGAAGTGAGCTCTGAAGCCTTCTGCTCACTTCGCAAATGGTATTATGCGCATGCTGATTTCCTGCGCGCGGACATCAGTGAGCGCATTAAAGTGATTCCCGTCTTGGCGATGCAACTCTTTTGGTATCGCCGAGACGGGAATCCCTTTAATGCGCATGCCAATGTCCGCACGCAGGACATCAGCCAGCGCATAATACCATTTGCGAAGTGAGCGGAAGGCTTCGGAGCTCACTTCACTGAATGCTGAATTACCCCCTTAGGGGGGCTATTGACTAAAGTAAGAATTTGACTGTTGAATTCCCAAACAACTGATTCCCATTGCAAATCCGAGACAATTTTCCGATTGTAAAGTTGCAACTGCAACAATATTTCCATAGAAATGTATCTAAATGAAAAAAACTGCAGAAATCACATTTAATGATTAGGTTACTGCTGCATTAATCCTTATCACAGCGGTAACTAAAATGTTAAGTGCTATTGCGATACCTGCTGCTAATTCTACAAAAATAGTTGAAGCCGTTTTAGTACAGCTGAATAATTGGAAAGAGGAGTAGTGTAGTATTATATGACACTTTATTTGGACTAACAGTTCATTGTATAAGACAAGATTTTGAGAGATATTCCCTCTTCCTCAGGTCAGAGCAGTACTAAAGGATACACAGTTTGTAACATATTTAGTCTGTGAGGTACTGAGAGACTACAATGACAAACAACCTAAAAGGGCAAGTATTAAGGTAATAAAATCAAGTAGATAGAAGATAAGGGCAGATAGAAGATAAAGACAAAGTGTGGAGTGATGAAGAGGGAATATCTCTCGAAAGCTTATCTTAAACAATGAACTGTTAGTCCAAATAAAGTATCATATAATATTACACTACTCATCTTTCTCACTCCACACTTTACTGTCTTTATCTTCTATCTTGCACTTTTTGGCTGCTTGTCATTTAGTCTCTCAGTGTCTCACAGTCTTTAAATTTGTTACAAACTGTGTCCTCTGACCTGATGAAGAGGGTCTATCTCTCTTGAAAGCATGTTTTAAGCAATGAACTGTTAGTCCAAATAAAGTACCATATAAAACTACAGTACTCATCTTTCATTATTTCTACAGCACTAAGCTCCCATAGAGTGGGGGTCCACAGGTCCCTCACATCTCCCCCACCAATCCCAACATCACCCGCCACCTAGCGTTAGGCTAGGTTTGGGGGGGGGGGGGAATCGCTAATGCTGGAAGCGGCTCCCTAGGAGCTTCTTTCCCTTCCCCCACCATCCTGTCCATTTTGGGAAGGGAGGCATGATTAAATCAAATGAAGGTGTCCCTGGGTCCCCTACTTCCCCATCCTCACCCATTGCTATGCAGGGTGGGGGAATCGCTGCCGCTGCTCATCCCCCTACCCCAATGTCCCTGTCTGGTAGGGGGTCTAAGCATTTAAATTAGTGGCCCCTAGGATTGACCCCTTTGATGAGGGTAGGGCCCACTTAGTGCTAGGGACAGTGGGGGAATAGGGGTCCCAGGGACCATTTCATTCTATTTTAACATTTCTCCCTACAACAGAGGAACAGGAGGTAGGGGAAAGGGAAGTAACTCCTAGGGAGCCACTTCCAGCATTATCGATTCCCCTCTCCCCACCTAGCTTAGCACTAGGTAGAGGGGTGATGGTGAAGCAGTGTGGGGGTTCTGGGGACCTCCACTAGTTAGGGTTAAATTTAAGTTTATTAAATAGTGCTTCAGCAATATTGATTATCTGATGTTCAAATAATATCGCTCCGAATAGGCGGTATCAGTAAAAATTATTTTTTATAACTTGTTAAAATGGTCAAAAAGAGGCAAAAGCAGGGGAAAATAATGATTAAAATTTCCCTCATAGCCACCATTACTGCTCACTTCTTTGCCAAAGGAATCCACTGTTTAGTGACCCTTTGGATGCAGCTATAGTTCTGGTTTGTTCTGTAAAACAATTATGTTGTTGATTTTAACTTCATTTCACATTATGATACTGCTCTGCATAAATGTAAGAATAATTTTTTGCTGACTTTTAATACTTTGCTTCAATTACAAGAGCTCTAGTAAAAAATGATGCATTATCATAGCTTCTTTTAAAGCAAAGTTCCTTTTTTATTGTTGCTTGGCAACAAGTTCTTTGCTCTCTGCAGTGATATAAACTTTAGAAGCAGGAAAAGTAGAACATCTCTTATTAACATAATACGTCAACTTGAGGCTTCTCTCAAGCAGAATATGTTCATTTCAATATCTAATTTTTATATATTATTTTATATAGGTATTGTTTAGGTCAACCGTTGTCTTGTGAATACTTTTAAAATGGTGTAAGACCTTAACCCAAAAATTCATATTAATTAAAGGAAAGAAAACATTAAAATGGACCTGTCAGGGCCTGTTCCGATACCTGACTTTAATCTCAAGTAGGGTTGGGCTGGGCTAAAAGGATGAATGATGTTAAATTTTCTCCAATCAGATCCCTTAAATCATGATTTAGCAAGGATCTGATTGGAGAAGATATAATGTCAATCATTTAGCTCCACCCAACCCGGCTTGGGAAAGAATAGTCAGGTTGACAGGGAAGATGATAGAGAAATGCTATATGAAGGTACATATTTTAAAAATATATATATATATATTTTAAAAAACGTTTATTTCATTAGTAGATATCCCATCGAGCTTACAATCTAAATAGGAGGAAGACTTACATAAACAGATAGGAGGGTAACAAGTGCAGTAGTATAAAGTGACAATTCATTTGGCTATAGGTGACAAATAAATAAGAAAATAAATAAAAGATATAAAAAATGTAAATTAATAGTTGCTTAAAGATAAAATATAGACATGAAAGTCAGTGCTAGTACTCCAAGAGGTAAGATTTCAGGTCAGTTTTGAAGATATTGATGGGTTGCTCTTAGCGGAGGTAGAGGGGTATAAAATTCCAAACATAAGGGTCAGCAAGAGAGAAGGGTTTAAGACGAGAATGAGCAGTCTTGGTGAGGGGTTCCTGAAGAAGGTTGCCTTGAGCAGAGCAGTGTTGACAGCTAGGCTAACACAAGCAAACGAGAAGTTTTGTAGTAAGGCGCAATAGAGTGAAGTGATTTGAATGTCAAAAGTAGGACACTGTAAATAATACATTTATTAACTAGGAGCCAAGGGGCAGATAGGAGTTGTGAGGGAGACTTCTGGGGAGAAAGGGAGATAATTCTAGCAGCAGAATTTAGAATAGACTGGAGCAGGGAAAGATGAGAAACAGGAAGGCCAGTCAGAAGGGCATTGCAATATTCCAAGTGGGATAAAATGAGGGCATGCATGAAGGTGTTAGCAGTGGCATGAGAGAGAAATGGACAAGATCTTGGCAACATTATGAAGCCGTAGATGCTCTGCTAATTCTATCTGGTCCATGTTAAAGGAAAACTAATGCTTGTTCCCGCTTCAAGATCTCAGCAATCTTCTTTTCTTCTGTTCCAGCACCACTGTTCTCTTCAGGTGCACACTTCCTCAGCAATGTTGAGGATGAACCAGGAAGTGAGAAGGATTGCAGTGCTGGAACAGAAGAAAGGATGATCTGTGAAATCTTGAAGCAAGAGTCACCACTGGAGCAAAGGAGGTAATTACAAAATATAATTATCCTCACCCATGGTGAAATTTATGGTTTTATTGGAGGCAGTATACATATGGAAAGTAAATCTGGTTATCCCAAAGGTGCTATTTGTTCTTGGTTGCCTTTTTATGACTTAACTTATCTCCAGTGCTCATGAACAATCAACATTATTACGAGACCATGAAAGGTGGAACATAATAATAAGTTCAGTGACTCCTGTTTTAAAGTAGGGTGTAAAGTCGCATGCTGCATGCATCAAGAATGCAACTGTTGAGAAATGTATAAATCCCAAAGATACTAATGCAAGTCTCACATATGTGTTCACATAGCCTGAAAATACAAATGCCATGGATGCTTCAGTACATAAAGGTCTAACCTGACACTCCTTACTGTGGAATTCTTAGGACAATGTTAATAGCTGCATATTATAGGGCAGCATGATGTAGAAATAGTACAACTTTAAGTTTCTTCGCAATCAGTCTAAATAAAGAGAAAGTTAATGTAGGACTTTAAAGACTCAAGGTCAGTAAAATGTATGTAATGTTACAGTATTTTTGTATGTGCTGTGAAAGTTTACCTGTTTGCCCCAAGCCTTAATAGGTCATCATTTTGTTTTACCACTTCTCTTTAATCTACAGGCACTGAATATATTCCATTATTGGTAAGAAAATACATGGCTCTATTAGAACAAACAAGAAAATATCTCTGTTTTCCCTTGTACTAAAGTATAGCTTATATTTTATTCAGAAGAAATAAGCTGCTTAACCCGGTATTAAGGAAATCACCACTAAAGCCATTTGCTATGATTGGTGTGAGCAGTAATTCTGAAAATGTAGGTTAAATTATATTATTCATGTTAATCGCGTTAGACTTTATATATATATATCATTAGTAATAATTTAGGAGGTAGGGCTTAGTGGATAGAGATTTCTGATATTATAAACATAATATGTCTCCTGGTTCAAATGACATTACACTGGACAATTTAGTATAAGACTGTAACAAGCAAAGCACTTGGTCTCTGATCAAAACTAAGGAAAACAAATTGATATAATCTATGCATTTACAATCAGATGGGAAAAAAATGCTGCAAAGGCAAACTGCTAGCTTTCACTCTTTACTTTGTATATCATTAAAGTGGATACAGCTGTGGGGCAAGATCCCTTTGCAGTTCCACTGCTGGTGCTTTAATTCTGCATTAGATAGCCATGCCACAATTACCTCCTATGGAAATGCTACCTGTAAGGTCATTTTGTCTTAACCAGTAATGGCTAGGCCAGTGGTGGTGAACCTTTTCAGCACCAAGTGCCAAAAAAGTGACGTCACTCACCAGAGCCTTCCCCTGAAGTGCAGGCGCTAATGAGTGATGTCATTATGCCTGTGTCTGAGGAGAAGATCTGCCGTGTCTATCCTGTCGGCGAGCGAGCAGTCCTTAAGTGTAGGCTGCAGATCTGACCTGAAACTGTCATGTCCAGTCCGCGGCCTGCTCAGAAGGACCGCTTGCTCGCTGGGGGGATCAAGCAATGCAGCGGTGGCAAAGCAACGCGTGCTATAGGTTCACCATCCCTGCGCTAGGCTAACAGATGTCTGGAAACAGATGCAATGCACAGTGCTGGTTAAGGGACATGCAAAGCTGCTCCATAGAGAAGGAAAAGCTTGTAAACAATTACTATAGAAATTCTGTCAACATCGTCTGGTCTATGAGAATATGCTTTTAATGAACATTGAAAAAAAATAGGAGGAAAAGTAATATACTGTAAATATTGTTTCCGGCCTAGTCACACCACCCAGATCTGTTTGTAGGTCTTTTTTTAGAGCTAATATTCCAAAGGTACAATTATTTTCATTTTTTTTTTTTTTTACCTATTTTCTACGCTAATCAACAATATCAAGAGATCATAGAAGACCCCAAAAGGGTTTTGGTAAAACTGGGTTTACTTGTATTCCATCTTCTGCACTGCTGGCCTGGGTGAGATTCTTTCTAGTTAACACACAACTTGACATTATGCAGAACAGGCCTAGTGTGTAATGAAACCACAACTGCATGTTGTTTATTAGCTGCATATTTAAGGGAATTACTGAATACAGTGATATCAATCTAAAGCTACTGGTTTTTAAATGCCTACATTTATATTATTAGTACAATGTTGTACATGAAATGTGCTTAATTAAATCATCCGCCACCATAAGACAAAGAACATAATCACTTATTGTAATTGCCACATATTCTACTATTTCTTTAATGTTTGTTACTAAGGATTACCATGCCTTAATTCTACTATTGTGTCTTAATGAATTTGTATATATCAGTATTCTTAATATTTAAAATAAAGCCTGCAGCAGGCTTCATACCTCGTCAGTTTTTTAAGCTACTGCCAAGAAAACTACTGCAGTGGTTGTCATAATTTGTCCGGGGATCTGAGACAGCATTCATTATGAAATTACCCAGTAAATATTTAATAAGAGAAAACCATATTTTGACACTTTTGCTGCATTCAGTTAATTTCATTTAAAGCTGTACAATGGCAGACAATATCATCATTTTGCATCGTATTCTCTCCCAAATCCAAGATTTCATTTTAGAATTTTAAAACCGAACCTAATAAAGATCTGATTTTCTCACAAAATCTTTCAATAAATAAAATGTTATTTTGATTTGCAGTAATTGCTTGATTTAGCCAGCTTGAATGGGTTTTACATATGACATACAGTAGCTGCCAGTTAATAAATAATGGCCACAGAGAGAAAATGTCAAATTATTTAATTTTTTTTGTAATTGGTTGAATGAATAGTAGACACAAAGCCTGTGGCAGATTTGACCATATTTAAAATTTAGGGCATATTTATCAAGTGAATCTGCATAGCCAAATGATTCTGGGACAAATCCCGCCTATTCACCCATTGTATAGCAAAATCAGTTGCACTTAATCATTATTTAGAATATTGTCATCATAGAATAGTAGAAGTGTTGTATTGTAGCAAACTTTACCATAAATAGGCATTTTCACATGGATAGGTTTAAAGGATCATACAATATAAGGTTCAATTCCACCCTGGACTTCATCTGCAAGGAGTTTGTATGTTCTTCCCACACTTGTGTGGGTTTCCTCCAAGCACTCCGGTTTCCTCCCACAATCCAAAAACATTCATCTGTGAGTGTGACAAAATAGGGAAAACTAGACTGTAAGCTCCATGGGGCTCTGTAAAGCGCTGCGTAAAATAGCGCTATATAAGAACGAATAAATAATAATAATATCATGGCTCAGTAGTGGAATATTAATAGTCCCAAGAGCAGAACTCTCAGCACTCCAACCAAATCCAGAGAATAAAAAAATGTTTGTTTCTCACCATAACAATCTCTTCTTACATTACTGACAACATACTGGCAAATACATGAATTATCACTAGACAGGACAAGGGTGCGACTCTCTAACCTTTTGGACACCTGTATTGTCACCGTATAATTGTAGCATCAATTTCAATCATTATTTTTAAGATTCGATTCAATGGCAGATAGCTCATGTTGGAACTTTAAGACTTTTAGAGTGAACCTGTCACCTCAAAACTCGAACAGTAAATTAGGTTGTACTAATGAAATAAACGTTTTTTATAATATATATTTATTTTTTAAATATGTACCATTATACAGCATTTCTCTCTGTCAGCTTGACTTTTCTTTCTTGAGTCAGGTTAGGCGGGGCTAAATTATGATTGACATTATAGCTTCTCCAATCAGATCCTTGCTAGATTATGATTCAAGGGATCTGATTGGAGGATCTTTAATGTCAGTTATAGAGTATGTGACATTAGGTAAAGAGTAATGGAGCTGATTAGCAAGAAAGAAATGACCTGAGGGAGAGGGATGCTCTAGACAAGGCTGGGGTCACACTAGCTGATTTTCAGATGAGTTGGAAAAGTAGTCTCTATTGTTCCCTGTGGGATAATACACGCAGTCTATTGTGTTTTGCAAGACAGAAAATAATATTGAGCTTAATTAAAAAAGCTCAGCTGCTAGTGTGACCTCTGAGAAGCATATTAATGAAAGTGAGAATTTGACTGTCAAAGTGTATTTGCATCACTTTGGGTCCCTTTGCTACAATAGTTGCAAATTCTCTACTCTGTATTCATTAAGCATTCCTTTCCCATAGCAAAGAAGAGAACAGAGGCGGACGCTGTCTTGGGCGTAGCACAGCTTAGTCACTCAGACAGTAGGTGCCTTACCATCAGCCCCCTAATTTGCTACCTTGATCTGGTGAAAGACTGCCAAATGGGCCACAGAACGACTTGCCAAATTTGCTACTTCGACAGACTCCAACGCTTGATGAATAGGTGCATGCACAAGAACGCAAAGTGATGTGAAGTGCGCCATAAGTCTGTGACTGTCATAAGCAGATGAGTTATTTACAAATAGAGTTCGCTGAATACCCGAATATAGGGAAGTGGCAAATGAATGCGAGTTTGGACCTTAACACAACTGTTTGGACTTTCATGAATAAGCCCCAAAGTTTAAGTTAGCTGGCATTTCAGTTACTTTTGCTAGTCTAGAGTGCTTAGTTCGTTTGTATTAATGGGTTATAAATATGTACAGACTGAGCCAGCCCTTCCATTAGGCGGAATAGGCAGATGCTAGGGGCGCCAGCTGTACAGGGGGGCGCTCGCATGCATTTTTTTTTTAAACTAGCGATGGCGCTGTTGGAGGTGAGTGGGGGGCGCAGGGCAGGGGGGTGTCGACGGGAAGGGGGGCGGCCTGGGGTGCCAATAGGGCCAGGGCTGCTACTGTATGCAGATGCTATTACAATGCAGAAAACTGCTTGGAGATTGGTTCTTTGGAATGTTCCTTTTAGGTGGTTTGAATATTTCTGATGAACCAAATTTAATTCACACATTCAGTACAATGGTTGTTTGTATTAATATTTTAATTTTTTATTTTTTAAGTTTCTAAATTTCTGTCTTCACTTAATAAAGCTCTAACTTTTCTCATCTGTGAAATGGCCATAGTGATGTAGATCATTTTTAGTTTGTTAAGTGTTCGTCAGAGCAGCTGGGCCCCCTCAGAGATATACGATTCATGGTCGCAGTAGTTCTGTCACTGCTTACAAACAAGTCTACTATTTCATTCACAGAAATTTTAGGAAGTGCTTATGTGTAAGTAGAATAAAAATGCTCAGCAAGAAAAAAAAACAATGTTTCTTTTATCCCATTTGTCATCTGGACTTTGTACTTTACAAAGCAAGGAACAGAATGACGTTAGAATTACAAAAAGAATACAGTTCTTTCATCTGACTGCATAAAAAAACAAATACAACAATATTCTTTTCAGGTCTCATCAAAGGACTGGAACTGTTCCACAATGTTACTGTATACTTTCTCCAAGGAAAAACAAGAAATCTGCAAACATGAGTTAAAGGAATCTAGTGTAAACATTATAGTACAGAATCTTAATAAAGGGCAAACAGGAATCAAAGGCTGCTGCTTTATTTCTATATGGATCTTTACCTGTACGTCTACCAATTAAAGCTTTTTGCTGTTTGGATACTTCATTAAAGGAAATGTGTGCTAGGTTAAATATAGAATACCCTTTGGGCATGTTTACACATTTTGGATGTAGTGTGTATTTCCTACGAATCCCCAAGTACCCATAATTCCTTTATTTGTAAAGGGCTTTTGCTCATTTTTTCAGTATAGTCACAGAATAGCCTCATGTAATAAAATATGAAACCTGCTTACTAATTTCAGCTAGTGATGTGCACATGATACAATTAAACATACAGAATGTTTTTAAAGTATACCTGCTAATCCAGGGGTCTCAAACTCACGGCCCGGGGGCCAACTGCGGCCCTCAGTATGATAGTTTGCGAACCCTGGTCCTGCGCTCTACCAGGCGTTTTTTTCGCTGGTGGAGCACTTGATCCAACACAGAGGGAGTCCTAGCTGACACCCTCCATGGTTTGGGGAGGGCTCCTGTGACCCAATTTGTCACAGGAGCAATAGGAACCCGGGAGCACATGTGATCAGCACTTCTGGGTTCCTTCTCCTGTTTAGTGCTGGCAGCAACAGCATGCACTGCTGAATTCTGCCAGGGGGTAAGTAAAACTCCCCCCACCAACATC
>WMED01000433.1:0-35318 GCA_019650415.1 Pipa parva
CTTGTTTGCCTGAAATTAAACAACCCGAAGCCTACAGTTTACTGCTTATTTAATAAATAATGATGAAGTTCATTTTCTAGGCAAATATTGACTTTGCAATTAATTGCTGTTAAGCTAACCACTCTTTATAACGTTCTGGAGCATATGCAAATTGCCATTATAAAAACTGAAGCAGTAGACGTTGTAAAAATTAACATTTGTGTCATTCTCAAAACTTTTGGCCATGACTGTAAAATCTTAATACATTTTTTTCTGGTTACCATTTCCCATTAAATCATAATGCAGTTTCTACATGGTCCTATATCTGGGATGACCTCTTAGTTTATCATATTTGATATCCATTTCTTCTTTTTGGTAGGTTTTAAAACAATTCTTCCTAACCTAGTTTGCATGGGACTGATTTGTAACGTGACAGGGATCATAACTACTGTAATGCAATAATTGGTTGTGAGCCTTACAATTAAGTGTGTAAACCTCTGTCTTAATAATAGTTAAAAGTTAAAGCCACAAAAATCCCCAGATTGCAAATGAAAAGGCAATACTAGAAGGGTAAAATTATGTACGTTTCCATGGAGGTTTATTCTAGTATCTAACTGCCCATTTTAACTATACCTATAAAAGTGCTCTAAACAAAAACAAACAAATAGACAGGATGGTTGCTCAAGTTTTAGTAATTATACCTTGTACTCAGTGCTTTTTTTGTAAAAAAATATTTGCTGGTACTGCTCCTAACGCAGCACTAACACAGTCAGACACTGTCTGTCTGAATGACCTGATCAGTCATCAGATTTTCCGGTACGCCGTACCGGCTCGTACCACCGCAAAAAAGCACTGCTTGTACTACTTGTGTACTAGCACTAATTCTACCCCGGGTATTGCATGGAGTATGAATGTTCTCTACATACCGGTGTTAGTTTGATTTAACTTCATCTCACAGATATATATTAACATATTCAAATCATAATAGGTTAAATGGATTCTGGTTCTGTACTGTATGTGTACCTATATAAGTAGGCTACACTGGCACAGTGCTCTCTATAAAGATATAAGCAAGGAGTCAATTAGATATACAAAATCTACTGACACCAATGTTATAGAGGTTTTAGCTTGTGAATATTTATAAAATGTGTATGAGGCCAGAAAATGTATTATATTTATGGTCAACCATAAATGATAAAATATAACTTTGTCTGTTTTTTTTAATCAGGTCTTGCCAAAGCTGTTGTAATACTTCATACCAGACTTTTAACCAGTGCTGTATTTACAAATATGTTTGGAATTTCCTTCAAAGATGTTTTTTACGTTCCATTGCCTCTTTACCATATTTCTGCCCTATTAATTGGGGTCTGCGGATGCATTCATCAAGGTACATCTCAAAGCAAGGCAACTTATGTTAACTAAAATGACACACCTCTTTAATATGATTAATATGATGCTGACAGACTTTTGTCAGTAATAAAGAATCAAGTTAGGGAAAGCTTTGTCTTCCCAAGGAACCAATAACCAAATATCAGCATGGAATAAAAAGGAGGTTCAATTTTAGTATGTTTAGTTACTTGATTGAAGATTTTTGTTTGTGTAGTATATACTGTTACAGCAGAGTTCTAGAGTTAAAGCAGATTACTGAAAACTTTAATTCTATAATAGCGGCAGCATATTTCTTGTTGTATAATGGATGTTTTACATATTTCAATTTTACCAACAAGCTGCCTCGATTTATAACTGAGATGCAGAAAGCCATTGTCCCATAACCTGCTACTGCAGCCTAGACCTGACAATGTGTGTGGAACAATTAATAAAATAGAAGCGTGCAGTTTTACTCAGGTATACCCCATTAACTGCATTTTACTGAGATAAAAAGCAATATGTGTTTAAGGAAGAAAAATTCCCTTCTTCAGTGCTTCAGTATATCATGGTTATTGATTTATAAGATGTTAAAAAAAGAATAAAGATGAAATTGTGTGGATTCAACATGTTGATCTGGTTCTCCATCGTCCAAACAGGAAATTCATTACTAGAATTTTAAAAAAGCAGATCCTAACCAGTAATGGCTTTACCAGCAGGAAATTAGCGCAAAGCAATATTTTGGAGTAGCCCTCCTTGCTCTCCTGCTTTAACACCCATACCCTCAATGATCACCATTTTCCTAACCCTACACTACTTGGAGATCCTAGAGTATGTAGGCTTTTTAGTGACATGCAATAGTGCAGTTTTTGGGGGTTATTCACTAAAGTCCGAATTATTGTGAATAGGTGCTAATTCGCCAGATGAAGACTGTTGCAATAGGCTGCTACTTTCACAGACGCGTCTTTATAATGAGAATATTGTCGTAGTCACGACTTTATTATGGGAAAATTGTCGTGACTTTACAATGGGGAAATTGTAGCAAATTTGCTATGGGAATCCGCTGTTTGAAAATTCGACAGTCGAATTCACACCTTACTGAATAACCCCCATTTATCTATTCATTTGTTTCAGAAACAGTTCTTTGTGTCCATTTTGGTCATGTCAAGTCTATGAACCCCAATCTCTGCTGTGAACCCCCTGTAGTTGAACATGTCCCAGCTGGTCACTTTATTTAACTAGAGGAAACTATGTATTTACCAGAAGAACTGTATTTATGTTTGGTGTTTCCCTAGACACCATCACCCTGTTGATTGACCACTCCCCACCCCCACTGGGGTTGCACTGTTGATGCTGTCAGAAAAATACAGCATCATTGCAGCAAATATGAAAGCCCCCACTGCCTCCCCATCCCCCCAAAAATGGTGCTAAATTAGGCACTAGCTCATGGGTGTCTAGAGAGAAATAAGGCCCTGCCTACCAGTGATGTCCTTATAACAAATAAATGCTGTTTATTGGGTCACTTGATTAAGGCTTAAAATGCCTTAAAATAAGAAAATGAGCCTCATTTACCTCTTTTTGCGACAGGGGCAAGTTTTGTCTTAAGGACTAAATTTTCAGCCAGTCAGTTCTGGAGTGATTGTAGGAAATACAATGTGACAGTGATCCTGTACATAGGAGAGATACTCAGATACCTCTGTAATACTCCCAAGGTAAGAATAACCGCATGCATACAGGACTTTGCAATAAAAAAAGACATATTTTAATATACATAATACAATTTAGTTACAGAAATATTGATAAAGGAAAGAAAGGGAACTATTTACCACAGTTACTTAATTTAGTGGACTGGAATATTGGATTAATTGTTTAATCCAATATTAATACAGTAATGTATGACATCATCTATATAACCTAAATACCCAAGAGGGTTATTCACTAAGGTGTGAATTCGACTGTTGAATTCGCAAACAGCGGATTCCCATAGCAAATCCGCTACAATTTCCCCTTTGTAAAGTTGTGACAATTTTTTAATGTTAAGTTTGTGACATTTTTCCCTTAATAACTTCACGACTGCGACAATATTCTCATTATAAAGATGCAACTGCGACAGTAGCAGCCTACTGCGACTGACTTTATCTGGCGAATTCGCATCTATATGCAACAATTCAGACTTTACTTGAATAACCCCCCTAAACCTATCACTTACAGCATGACCTTGTTTCCTTGATTATGTAATACAAGAATATGTCTAGAATCTAAATAAAGTTAAGTCTGTATTATTATAATTTAGTGGATTTCCAAAATACCTGCAGTAAAGACAGTAAATTTAAATTAACAGGCCAAATATAAAATCTGCAACCCCCCAACACACACACTTTGACAAAAACCTCAGAGATACCTGATACTGGTCTAGTGGCTTGCAGTTTGGGGCAGTCAGAGGCAGTGGTGAACAGATAAATTCTAGCAACAATATTTGTTTGGGATTAAGAAAACATAAAACAGGCCATGTATAAAGGAGCATCCACATTTATGCAGATGTGTAAATGTTTTTTGCTGATTTTTTTCTATTACCAGTGTTGGATTTCCCAGTAAGCATGAAAAGCCCATGCCTCAGGCAGAGTTTCAGACATACAGTAGGTAGGGGGGAGCAGGGTGTACTTTCTAACTACAAAGTATTTTCAACATTCAAAATTTAAATTATGGTAGAAAAAGCCTTTCAGCATACTGTATTATTTATTATATGTACAAAGGGCATTGCCAGTTATCAGGTGTAGCCTAAGGTTATGTAAGCTCCTAAGATATAAAACCAGCACTGTCCACTAGTATGTGCATCACTAGGGTAGTATGAGAAATAACTGTAGCTAAAATTGTGTGAAAGTTAGAGTCTATTGCAGATAATAGGATTATTTATCAAAGTCCATATTGTTGCAAAAAGGTGTAAATTTGCTACTTCCTCATATTTGGGTATTCAGCAAACTCGGTGATGTGGTGAATTCCCCAGCTAATGATGGTCGCACACTACACAATAGATAGCTATGGTCGTGGTTGCAATTTTACTATGGGAATCTGCTGTTTAGGCAATAAGGAGTACAGAATCAAGGTGAAGCCATCTGAAGTGATGCGATTTCACCAGCACTACATCAACAACCACCAGCAGTTTTGAGATCCTCTTAAGGCAGTGATGCCCAACCTATGGCCCGTGGGCCAGATCTGGCCTGCGATGCAGTGCTATCCGGCCCACGGTCTGAATTCTGAAATCCGAAATGTTGCATATAAGTGCGAATTTGCCAACTAAAGACAGTCGCAATAGACTGTTACTGTTGTAGTCTTTATTGCATCTTTATTATGAGAATATTGTCACAGTCATGACTTTACTATACAGTTACTTTAAAATTTGTCACAGTCGTGATTTTAAAAGTTGCGACTTTGAAGCGGCCCGTGACACACGTGTCGCAATTTTATATGGCCCCCAGGCCAAAAAAGGTTGGGCATCACTGCCTTAAGGCATTGCATCTTGTTTTTTTTTTTTTTGGTGCTCACTCCAGAATTCCCTGATTAAACTTCTGATTTTGTTTGTATTTGGATATAGTAGTGAATCTGCCATTTTGGTTCCCCAGCTTGTTGGTAAAAAAACTTAAAATGTGGAAGGGGAAGAAACATGGTGAATCACTAACAATAAGAAAAGTTTTCTGAGGTACTAACTACCCTGTTTCTTCCATTTTCAGAAAGATATCGACAAGGATCATGGGGTACGTTTTGCAGTGGGGAATGGACTCAGGCCAGATGTATGGAAGGAGTTTGTACGGCGCTTTGGTAACATCAAAATAGTTGAATTTTATGGTTCAACAGAAGGAACTGTCAGCTTTTTCAACTACTCAGGAAAAATAGGTGCAGTTGGAAGATCCAACTATTTCATAAGGGTATGTTCTGCAAAAGTATATATTCACAGATCTTTCCAGATACTTTTCATGCCTTTAGATCTGGTAATGCTGGGCAAGATGTATAGAATTATTTTAAGACTATTTAATGGTAAATTGGCTAGTTAGTGTTTCAAAAAAAAAAAAATCCTCCCCACTACAGAAAACAGTACTTATGGGTTTTTTATATACAGTATATTTACTTAGCCTTTTTCTAAAGAAATATACCAATTATACAAATAAAAAGTGGTATTAATTATACCAAGCACATGGAAATAGCATATCTACCGTATGTAAAAGTTACAATTCCATTCATTGAAATGTTAGCTCTGGATGACATGTCACTGTACATGGGTTATCATGATGGTACGATAAGCATGTATTCAATTAGAAATAAAGATTTTATGCACTTATCTTTATACCATGAACCAGATAACAGTCTTTTACTCTTGCAAGTACAGTACTGTATGGCGATAACAATAAGAAACAAAGGAGAGTGGAAAAGAAGAGAGAAAGAAAAAGTATGTGTAGGCTTATTACAACAGGAATTCGTTATACATGTCTGAATGAGTATGCATATGCCACCTTAACCATGTTGTGCCAAATTTTATTTGCTCTTTGTGATTCCGAGCTAAAAGGTTTTCAAAATTTTCAATTTCTTTTACTTTGTGTAACCATTCCTTAATAGCAACTAACATCTTTGCTGAATTCAATAAGTGCTTTTCCAAGGTGCTAATATATTTTATCTGCACCTGAAAATAGACTAGAACATACGTGGTCTGAGGTTGCAAGTTAAAGGGGAACTATAGTCAAATTACATCTTTACATATGCAGTACTATAACTTAGTGAGAAGTGTTTCTTCCAAGTAGTTGTTTCATATGAAACAGAATGATTCAGTAGGCAGCACTGATAAACTCCCACACCAGGAAATGAGTGTGTGATGTGTACTGACAAGTATTCCATGGAAAGGTACCTTCCCCTGAACATTTTTGCCCTACTTACTACTTAGCACATGTGCACAATTCAGCTTTCCCTCTGTAATCTCCTGCATTCCAACTTAATTTATGCAGCCAAAAGGTTAGTAAACTGCTTAACCAATAGCAGTCAGGCAAATTTTTCTTTGTCAAATTCTTTCAGAATTTACGTCCATTTGAAGTGATAAAATTTGATGTGGATAAAGAGGAACCCATTCGTGATGCTTCAGGGCATTATATACGAGTAGCAAGAGGTAAGAACATTTTTTTATTGAATATATATCTTAACAATTAGGTCCTGAAAGAAAGCATGTATGTTACCAGAGAACTTAGTAATAAAGCCAAATACAATTCTGACCAACCTACTTATTACCTATTACTTACTTTACCATTCAGTTGGCACATGTCTGCTAGTTTTAAATGCACATTTCTCAGTATCCCATGTGGTTGCATTTCAGTTACACTGCACATTGCTCTAGCCCACACAGTTACATATCAGTTATGCTGCTTAGAATCTCATAAGTTATATTACATAGTATATCAATAGCCTATAGGATGTCTGGAGAGTCATACTGACTGAAGAAGGACATAAGGTCCATTTTCTTCTGAAAGAAGACACAAACTTAGGTAGAAAGAAAGAGAGCTTGCACAGTATGCCTTGTTGTCATGGATATCAAAGAAGAAGGTCTAGAAGGTAGAGCCCCAAATTCAGAGACCAGGAGAGCTGAAGTGACAGTTACTAGATAGCCTTTTTAGGTAAGCCAGGAGATATAGATGGATACTCTTGGATCAAATGGGACTCCTGACAAGGCTAAAAGTACCATGTTAAAGCCCCAAGAAGGGACAGGTTGATAAAAAGAAGGGTGGGCAAAAGACACTCCTTGAAGAAAGTTGTGCACCTCTGGCCCGAAGGGGCGACACCTCTGTAAAAAAAAATAGAAAGTGCCTAGATCTTGTCTTTTATCAAGATCTTGTCCAGCCTACCTAGAAGAAGCAGAGGGAGACTGACTTTGCAGGATCACAATTACTTTTAAAACTGAAGGAGAAGAAGGCCCAATCAGGTTCTGTAAGCAATTTGGATGTGAAAGCCAACCATGCATTTGAGTAGGGTGGCAATGGCTATGTCTGAGTCATTCTATCTCTAAGGATCCTGGACTCCATAGCTATGCTGCATATCTGAACATATCTAAGTAGGGATGAAGATTGGGCTTTGTCGGAGCAAGTTTGTTGTGGATGGCAGGTGAATGGGCTGACTGCAAACTATGGTCTTCTGGGCCAGTGAGGAGCTGTCTTTATCAATCGACAGCTGTCTCCTTTGAGTTTTTGTAACCCTCCTGGAATTGTGGCGATTGGAGGAATTCCTGCCATGAACCCGAGTTCATGCCCATTGAGAATCTTTGCCACTTCCTCTGAAGCTCTCTCACTATTGCCTTCACCATGGTGATTGATGTAAGCCACCGGGGTGGCATTATTTAATTGAGTCCAAAATATCAGACTGCAAAGTAGTAGGGTCTAGTGTAGCAGTGCAAGATATACTGACCTGAGCTATAGAATGTTGATGAGAAGTGATGATTCTTGGAAAATGCTACCTTTCCTGGACTGAGAGGTGCTGAATAACTACACCACATCCAGATAAACTGGTGTTGTGATGACCTATCACTCTTGTTCCAAAGAATTACTATGAGAAAAAAAATCTGAGTGAGTAGCCACAAGACTAGGGAGAAGCATACCAGATAGGATAGGGAAATCCTTGTGAGGATTTAACCTATTTATAACAATTTGTCTTTTAGGAGAGACGGGGTTATTAATTGGAAAAATACATTCACTTGCTCCATTTAATGGCTATGCTAGAGATGAGGCTCAAACTGAGAAGAAGAAACTGCGGAATGTATTTAAAAAAGGAGACCTTTATTTTAACAGCGGAGATTTAGTAATGATAGACAAAGAAGGGTTTGTATACTTTCAGGATCGTGTGGGAGACACATTCCGGTAAGACCTTACTCATACGACCCAGTTAATTTGGAGTTAGCTAAATTGCTGAAAATGGGTTGGTCAACCTAGAATTCGCTTATAGTATTCTAGAATGGCAATAAAAAAAAAACAGTTTGTCAAAAATAAAAGAGAAAGAAAACAAAGACCAAATGAAATTTTATTTTCTGGCTGTGGCATAATGTAGCAAATGTGTCACAAATAGGAGAACTGATGATGGATCACATGGTTGTTCTAATCCAAGTTATTTACTATGTTCTCAAAGGAGACAAATGCCACTATAACTATATTAATATATTCATCTACATTTATGATTATGTAATGACAATATGTATGAATTGCCATTAGAATTGGCAATGTTGCAATTTTGTAGTGTTTTGGTTACTGGTTTTGTCTTTGTCTCAAGAACTGCAGCAACTGTTTTTACATTCATTTAATTGGCTGATAATCCCAAGATCATTCTGGAATTTAATTAACATTTTATCGTCTTTTCACTAAAATGTTACACTATAAATTTATAAATTTGGTAAATTTTACCAATTTGTGACCATTAAATAATGAATATCCTAACTGGCTACAAATTTGAGGTGAAGCGATACAATCTAGTAAGTAATTATGCAAATGACTGGATTTGTTAAACTGTCAGAAAATCTGAAGCATCTCAGAAAATAACATTCTTTGCTGAGTATGCTAGGTCAGTAAAGCGCATAATCTTGATAACTTAATATGGCTAAAGGATGTTTGCTTTGATGAATTACCCATCATCTTTGTGATGCACATATTAGAATAATTCTGCTTGCAGTGCATTTATTTGGCCATTGGTTCAATTAAGATCATGCTAGAGATCTCAGGTATTTTTATTTGTTGTAGGAAGCGAGGTTTAAAAGTTTGCTATTTAATTGGCAACTTACATGGCTTAAGTTAACTGCACAAAAAAAAAATTTCTTCAATCAATACACACTGCAACTGATCTGTCTGAATAAATGTCAGAACTTCATGAATATTTTTATAATGGTTAAAATCCATGCATTTCATAGGTGGAAGGGGGAAAATGTAGCTACTGCAGAGGTAGAAGATGTTATCAGAATGGTGGATTTCATTGAACAAGCAAATGTTTTTGGTGTTTCCGTGCCTCGTAAGTAATGCATTATACAATACACATCCAAAAGGTATCACCTATATTCTACTTGTCTCTACAGTACAGATCCTACAACACACTGCAATTTTGTAAAGGTTTTCTAAGAAAGTGCACTAGCAGTCAGCCAGCTCATATCTCCCATTTTGGCTACACTAGCTACATGCCAAGGTACATGTGGATCTAGCACCATGCACGTTCTAACTCCTACAAAAACAGCACTTTTTAAATATTTTTTTTTACTTATTTAAGCATAAAAAAGTATTTTTAACTTTAACTGAATCCAAAAAAACTAAGGAGGAAAGCGCAAAAAAATTTGGCACTAATAGTGCCTTATCAAAAGCAAATTGAAAATAGTGCAACCCAAACGTACCAAATAAAGTATCAAAAAAGACTTTGGATTGAGGAAGCTGCAATCAACAATTCGTTTGTCACCATTTGGACTTTTATGTTTAGATTGTTTTGTTTGTTTGTTTTTTGTTATCACACGCATATTTTGTACACACAGTGTGATTATTCACAGCGCCGCTTTACATTTGTTTGTTTTTTCAAGATTAACCTTAACTGGTTCACCACATGCTGGAGAATCCTTTTAATGTATATGTAAAACTGTAAAAAAATTAATTAAAAAAAAAAAAACTTAAAGCAAAGCTTCTAAAACAGTCAACTGTGATATGTGGAAACTTACAATGAGTGTTACCTGATATTTGGATAATGAGATTTTCATTTTTCAGACCATGATGGAAGGATTGGAATGGCTTCAATAATGCTAATGAAAGGCAAAGAATTTGATGGAGTAAAACTATATTCTACCATTGCAGAATATTTGCCTACATATGCCAGACCACGATTTGTAAGAATACAGGTATAAAAAATGTTACTCTTTGACCTAGCTTTAGCAAATCCATGAAAATATACCATCAAAATGTTTAAAATTCAGGGAAGACCTCCATTTACAGTCTCTGGATCCTTAAAGTATGAGCTTAGAGTCCTTTTTTTTTTTTGCTAAAGATGTGGTCATTTTGTTGCAGTTAATGTAGTTCTGCGGATTTAGTTTCTGAACATTATTTAACTTATTAATATCTGCTGAATATATACTGATAAAAGATGTACAAGTAACATTTCAGTATTTCTGTATATGAACAACATAAAATATCACTATGGTGATTAATTAGACCTCATTCATACTCTGTTGAAGACAGTTTCACACTAGAAAGGAGTCAGACCCACATGTTGATGAATGCCATTGTTTGTTGTCACTTGCATTCACACTGCTGTAAAAAACTGTGAATGTGAGTGCCATAACAATGACGATCCTATACATGCATCAATTCCTTTCTAGTATGTAATTGGTCTAAATGCATATGTAATTGAATACCAGAATGTAACATACAATAAGATTTAAATAAAGTCATCAAACAATGAGTACTTTTAATGTACCAGATTAGCTGGAAATTATGCAGAGATCTCAGTTCCCAATGAGACAATTGTGCATAAGTCATCAACTGTATTAATCTATCAGACAAGGTAAGAATACATGAGGTTTTTCTTTTTTTATGGTATCTGGAGCTACAAGTAGGAAGGGACATAAATTACACTTTGATGAACCAGTCACATGATTTATTAGATTTAAGAGCACAAGTCAAGTGTATAGGGAAGTAGATACTCTTTACAACTTCAAACTGCTTGTATATCTGCACAATGTCACCTGATGTACAAAGTAAAGTGTCCCTAGCCCTATTCCAATGCCAGCAAACCTTAGAAGTAGAAGGGTACATGGAATGAAATTTAACTTGGGTCATGCACCATCTACTGTAGGTAATGACTGTAGTAGTGATGATGTTCTTGCATCTTAATATATTTATTATAAAATGATTTAAATGGATTTTGTGGAGAACAATGCAAAAATAACATACCTCATAACCCCTAATCAAATGGACATTAGGCTCTCGGATTATTGATTCAAAAAATAAAAGTAAATGTTTAAATCTTTTTTTCTACAGGTTGATATGGAGATGACAGACACTTTTAAACAGCGTAAAGTGACTCTTGTAAAGGATGGATTCAACCCACTAATTATAAGAGATTCCCTGTATTTCTTAGATGAAAATGAAAAGAGATACAAACCAATGTATATGGATATTTACAATTCAATTGTAAACAATAAATTAAGATTATAACAAATGTTATACTTGTATTGTATCCAAAGATGCTTATTCAGCTGGGAGGGCAAGATTCAAATGTAGCCAGTGTGGTACCACCTATCACTGTAACCTGGGGCAAGCTACTTGTTTAATTCTGCACAGCATTTAATATATAGCATATGATGTTTAATATAAGATGTGCGATGATAAACTGGTCTACGAAGCAGAGAAATATGCATAAATACCTGTTTTAAATGTGTAAAATATTCTATTAAAAAAATAGTCACAAATAATAAAATTGATTTAAACCTAAATGCCCCAGACTCAGTAACAAAAAACTTCCAACAGGGATATTCATTTTGCCATGTATTATTTTCAATGTTATTTTTCATTTCCATGTACCTCTCGCTAATTAATATAGGGTCAAAAAAGAAAGTGTCAATATCAAAAAAGAATATCAACAAGTGAGGTTCCCCTTTCATTTATAATTGATATCAACTTTTTTTTTATAAGAAAACTAATCTGAATATGACTAAGTCACAGGATCATCTTCATAGAAAATCTTGGGTTTTCATCAGCTTAAAGTAGGCGAATACTTTTGGTCACTTTAAACAGCTTTATACAGTAAATAGACAAAAATGGCAACATTGATCTATTACCTCTCTTTCACTAGTGTTAACTTGTCCAAAAACTTTTCAACTTTTTTAACGATCCCCAAACTCATAAAATGATTATGGTATTGGCAGCTGTTTCATGTATTGTAGTTTCTGTGACATTTCCTTACTGTAAAACCTGTAATGTCTCTAATTACCAGATGTAAAAAATTTACTCTTTTTAAATATCTAATATAAAGGCATGTGAAGCTTATTTCTATTCTAATAAAAGTTATTAGAAGCAGAACTGTAGTGGACAAATTGGTGAAAGGTTAAACCAGGCACATACAACCAGGGGGCACAAAAGCTGTTTTTGTGCTATTGTGGCATTTGCTTCCCTTCTTACACCAAGATCACCCACCATGAAACTACAGGCTTACTTGTTGTGTAGTCTTTGCAGGTACCCTACAAATACAATCTGTATTGTATCTGGGTATTTATCTGCATAAAACTGAACTCTGCTGGGAATTATTTGCTGTAACCACCATCTATGTCTCCTGGTTAGATAATGGAATGTCCATTATTAGATCTTTTCTCTTCTGAGTTTTCCTAATTTATTGCATTGTATGCGGGTATGTCTCTACTTCCTGTTCAAACACAGTGATGTGCGATGATAAACTGAGCAAGCGCAGAAGTAGTTTTACAAGAATTGAAGAGGATCACAGAACTCTGCTAAGAAGATAAAATTGGACAGTGAGCCCAAGAGGGAGCGCTGGAATCAGTAAACCCTATTCATAAACACCAAAGTGCATGAGACATTACTGCTTGCAACTGTTTTTTTTTATAAATAACTAAAACATTAGATTTATATGCAAATGTAACTTTTAGTTCCTGGTCAGTATACAGTATTTTGCCATAGTTCCTAATTATACACTGAGGATGTGGTAAGAGCTAGGTTCCCAGAGAAGAGAACAAGAGACTGAGGAGGTTTACTTGGAAGCTACTGCACCATAGATCAACCCAGTTATCAAGCTCTTAACAACCTTTTAACCAGTAATAACACATATACAGTATGTTACAATTAATATTGCACTGAACACAGCCCATTGTAACTTAATTTGAAAGATACTTTCCCTTATAAGGGATACTAGTGTTCCCAAACCTTACATCAGCTAAGCTGCTGAGTGACAACTCTGTTCTTTAAACAGTTGCCAACAATCAGCCCAGTATACTTCGTATTTTCAAAGTGGTTTCTCTCTGTAGGTGGTTTTCATTTCATTTTATTTAGTTGCAGTGGAATCCATTGCTGCTGCCTTCAGTCGTTGTGAGCTCTCCTACTCCACTGATCAATAGCCATTTCTTCCAATCCCCTCCTTCTTTGGGGTTGCTACCATGTACTTGCGGGTAGAGAAAAATTCAGAGTGAAGTGAATAAAATAAATAAAAAAGCAGAAAAGAGAAGTGGGACATCTTATAAATGGTACATTCTGTCATTATAAAGCATGATTTATAGGATTTTAAATTACAGAAAGTTGTCTTGTGTATTAAATAGCATATCTATATATATAAAAATGAATGTATGTGTGTATGTGTATGTGTGTATGTGTGTGTCCTTTATGCTACGTTCAACACCTGCTGATGAACTTAATGCATGCCTCAAATCATCAGTTCTATAGCGACATGTAAAGAAATTGACTTTGAAAACCAATATGCGTGTTCAACTACAAAATGATGCATCTGCTGAACGTTTTGCAAAACAATTATTGGAGATTGGCAATAGGAAGATGGCTATTGACAGATCTACACAATGTATCACATTACCAACACATTTTTGTAAGATGACATCAACCAAAGACGAATTGATACAAAAGATTTTTCCAAATATCGCACGGAATTACAAAAATTATCAGTGGCTAAGTGAACGTGCTATATTAGCAGCTATGAACAACGATGTCAATGCCATCAATTTCAGTATTCAAAACAGAATACCAGGGGAAATGACAACGTATAAGTCCATTGATGCTGTAATTAATTTTTGAATTCACTCAATTTGCCAGGTATGCCACCGCACATCTTAACACTGAAAATTGGCGTGCCTATCATTCTTCTTCCAAACATCAATCCACCACGACTTTGCAACGGTACAAGACTTTTGGTAAAAAAAATATAACAAACAATGTCATCGAAGCTACATTTCAGAAAGGGAAATTCAAGGGGGAAGATATACTGTTGCCACATATTCCAATGACCCCAACAGATATTCCATTTCAGTTCAAACGTTTGCAGTTTCCGGTACGACTCGCTTTTGCAATGACCATCAACAAAGAACAAGGACAATCGCTGCAAGTGTGTGGGTTAGATTTGGAGAATCCATGTTTCTCACATGGACAACTGTATGTGGCCTATCAGGTGTCGGAAAACCTTCTGATTTATTCGTATTTGTACCAGACGGAAAAACCAAAAATATAGTATATCCACTAGCACTCAAATAAATAAATAGAATTTAAATGACACTCAAATGATTTGCTGATGAAAATAAATATTAATAAAAATGACACAATGCAAATTGATTTTTTTTCATAACGAGTTTTCTTGAATTTCCTTTTTTCTGATATCGCAGCAATGCGCGTCAGGTAAGCCAGTATCAAATAAAAATCTACAGCAAAAAATGTTTTCAGTTTCATTCCAGAACAACAAAACAAAACACTGGTTTCAAATTTTTATTAAAGCACATTTTATCAATAAACCAAAGTATATTTTTTATAAGACAGTGGATTTATGTATCATGGGACCTATGGGTTCCATATGACAATCACTTCTAGAATCATACTGGTTTTTCTATTCTTACATTCAAATCAAGATGTAAAATGTCAAATCAAACTGAATTTTTTTTTCACAATAAATGAAAATTGATTGGTGCCTGAAATTATTCTGGTAGAATCATTTTGACCTTAGATAACCAAAGGTTATGATTTATGGTGCTTGCCTGGAAACAGATCACTGGTTTTGTTTCCATACATCCTATTTTGTCACACAAAGGTTTTTAGCTGCTAATTGCTCCAATTTTCAATTGTAATATTTAAAGAACCACAGCAGCAGCTGTGTAACTAGAAGAGCACATTGCATCATCTTTTCAAAACTAGAAGAATCGTCAGTACTTTAAATGGGGTAAACGAGAGCTTTAAACCTTTCTCTTCCAACTGAAGTGCCTGGCTGCTGTAGGGGCGTTCCAAAAGATCACATCTATTAAAAAGTAACAAATTAGATTTAGTTCAGGAATACTAAGAGCAATGCTCAAATTGAATCTACTTTACTCTATAGACACATTTATGTATACACATTTATGCAGAGTCTGTTATTTCCATTGCTGCCCTTTTAAATATTCTATGGCGCCTGCCACTGTAATACGATTTTATTATGACCGGCAGATCTGTATTAGAGAAAAATCTATTGGTTCCAATTATTTTCTGAAAAATAAATAAATCACACACTGTAGTACATTTTTAGTGACTGACAGAGTTCATAAAATAACATATATAAATGATGCACTACATGTCTTCCTATTTTATTAAATTGCATAATAAGAAGGTTATTTGGTAAAGTTACAAACTTTGTATATGTCTAATTACTTTTATATATTAAGATATATGTAGATATTGTATATATCTACTTGGTTTAATATTAAGATACTGAATAACTTTATAGTATGTAAAACACCAGGTCTGCTTACAAGAACGCTTCCTTTACTGGGAGTTGTGTCTCTAGCCACGTGTCTACACTGCTGCCATATGATTCATACAGTCGCAACACCAGTGAGTCTTGTTGGTTCTCTGCCTGGAAAGACAGGAAGAGATAAACCTTACATTTTCCAGACTGAGCGCATCAGATTATTAATGTTCAACAGACTGTAAAACCTAAAGAATCTGCATTATAATAGGTGAGGAGCAATGTAAAACTATAACAGTCCTGAAGTGTTATTTTATCATGTGCCCAGCTCAGTAATAATAACATAATAACAGAGTTTTTTATGTCAAGATGAGGTAAAAGAACAAAAAAACAAAACAAAAAAAAACTGATTTAGATAACTACAGGAATAGGGTTTAATGGAAACAATGGTAAAATAATGTATATGGAATATAGAAATCCCACTGTAGAATAAACTTTTTTCAAGGAACTTCTCTTTCAAAAATGGACCTAATAGAGTCCATCAGTAATACTAAGAGTATGGAATACATAAGTACTTTTATAGTTAATAAAGTGGATAAACACAACCAAACATATTAACCATGGGAACAGAACTGATTTTCTTAAGAAAAGCTAAAGAACTGTAGTCCCCTGTTATGCATGAAACTCAGTTGTAAAATACCCAAATACCACCACAGATATGTGAAGTGTACACAAAAAAGATACATGTGTAACCTTATTTTATGCAAAGCTACAACTTGTTCAATGATGTATTATTTTGAATATTTGTCTTTGCAGCTAATACATCTAATATGTATTCTGATATTTAAAAACAAATAAAATATATGTTAAAGAAAAAAAAAGGTATCACAATACTCATTGTTTATATATATATATATATATATATATATATATTTTTTTTTTTTTAAGATATATTTTTCTGGTGTTTACCTGTTTCACTGTTTCTAGGACCACTGCCACTGAGTGAACTTTAAAGGCACTCCAGGATTTACTTGGTGCAACTGTAGATGCAGTGAGCAGTGGAACACAAAAGTTATGTGCACTCTGGATAACTCCAGCTTCCTGAAATGTGCCTAAGGGATTATCGGAAGAAATTAAGTTTAGTTAGGACAAAATCAAATTAGAAACATGCACATGATCTATGTTGGAAACCTATAATTAGTTATTATTAAACTGTACCTTATAACGATTTAACATAAAACAGATTTTATTTACATTGCTAACTTTCAAGGTTAGATAGAAAGTTACAGTTATCAAAATACAGCATTCAGCTAAAAAAAAAATAAATAACCCTCAGCCATCCTTTCTAAATTATTTTCATGATTTATTATGTAATGACATCATTTATAATACTTTATAATTCATAAGCTAATTTTATGGGAAATATGATAAAATGCACATTTATATCATGAAGCATTTTTTTTGCTTGCAGTATCGGTGCCTCTTCTACCACTTTGCACAAAATCCTGCAATGGCAACTTGTATTTGATTGCCAGTTTGGTGTGCATAAAGACTACAATCCCATAATGCATTTTGATATAAAGAATCAACATTTTTAACACAAGAGTCTGAAAAGGTTTTCCACAAAAGCATGTGGTGATGGTCCCTTAAATCAAACTCTGAAGTAGCAGTCCAGAAGGCTATAAGTGAATTTCAAAGATATTCAGTAGAATTTATTATTTCAAGTTACATGTTTGTATTGAAACATACCTGAATGAGGCAGAAATGCATAGGAAAACTCATGAATGCCCATATCGGCAGAGGCATCTGGAGACTTAGGAGCTCTTAGTCTATAGAAAAGATTAAGGATTTATTCTCTGTTATTCCTGTTTATTTATAAATGTCTTCTTTCAAAACATTAAAAACATTACTGGTAACTGATCATTTGGCACCCACTGTAAGAATGTAAAATGCTCCCCCACAGACAAATAAATCTAGCACTGACCAGCAGTGCCCCCTTTCAGGTTCAATATGGAACCAATTGGTGGTGGCTGTCTTCAATGCCTCCGCATTACTGGCTCCAGTAACTGAGTTTGTGTCACATGTCTATTACATGCTAAGGGTGAATATTGATTGTGCTTTAATGAATTAAAAGATATTTGGTCCCAAAGTAGCAGATTAAGCTATACTGGTGGATGAGGCAAAAAACGGTACACTTCAAGAGTATTTTTTACAGCATTACTCCTAAATAAGATATGTGGGTGCTGTAAAAGACCTGGATATATCAGAATAACATATCAATGAAAATAACAGGACCATAACTACTAACCTAGTCATGAGATAAAACATGGAGCTATATGTAATGTATAATAAGATATCTAATGCATTATCATGTACAGATTTACCTGCGTTTAAGTACTTACAGTGAAAGGCTCAAAACATTGGCAAGCACAGAGCAGCCATATTTACAATCATTCAGCACAGCCACGCCAAAGCTATGTTCAGACAGATCCATCCACTTGAGAGCCCAAACCTGCAAGAAGAGAAGGATTTGGATTTTTTATATATGCCTCCCAGTTTACCAGGAGGAAACAGCTGGACAGCACCATTCTCCCATGTACTGACGTCACCAGTGCAATGCTACCTTCATCAGTGATTGGACAGTGTGCCAGTGACATAATTAGTGATGTCATCAGGGTGGGCCATTTATATGGACACACCTAAATAAAATAGGAATGGTTGGTGATATCAACTTCCTGCTTGTGGCACATTAGTATATGGGAGGGGAGAAACTTTTCAAGATGGGTGTTGACCATGGTGGCCATTTTGAATCCAACTTTATTTTTCCAATGGGAAGAGGGTCATGAGTACATCAAACTTATTGAGAATTTCACAAGAAAAACAATGATGAGCTTGGTTTTAATGTAACTTTATTCTTTCATGAGTTATTTACAAGTTTATGACCACTTATAAAATGTGTTGAAAGTGCTGCCTATTGTGTTGGATTGTCATTGCAACCCTCTTCTCCCACTCTTGAAAGCAAAGCTTAGACAATTGCCTTCAGATGACCTCAAAGATAAAAGTCTAAGGTGATCAGATTGGGAGACCTTGGTGGCCATTCAACTGTCCCACAATGGCCAATCCACTTTCCAGGAAACTATTCAAGGAACTATTTCAGTAGTAGAGTAAGCACTAACTATAACTGAATGAGCTTATCTTGGTATAACTGGAGTACAAAAAGCTGATGGATAATTAATTTTCACTGGTTTAAAAGGTCTTATAAGAAATAGTTTTGCCAATTATAAATTTTTAGGCTCTATTAGGGATAGAGGGATATTTCCTCCTGGTATAGTGGAAACAGTTTTATTTTTCTCACCTCATATCGAGCCCAGTCCCAAGAGGTATTGCGATGTGTGGGCCTCTGAAGGTGCCCAAATTGAATCTCATAGGTTGCATTTGCACTGCGAACTCTGGCTGGGAATTCAACCTTCAGGAACTTGTGTGCCTCATTCCATATTATCTATTAAAATAATAAATGGTGAGCCTAGGTAATCTAATCACATAGCACCACCTCTTAACAATTTAAAGAACAAAACACCTCCCTGGTCAGATCAAAGTAACAAATGAACTAAAAAGGAAATGTAAAAACCTTACTCTAATTAACTGGTTCTACACATGATTAAATCCTCTAATCATTTACAGGAAAATATACAGCTGGCAACCCCAAAGTTTAAGTTATTCAGACTAGTTTAAGGGGGTTTGAGGATGGTATTATAGTGGTGCCCAAATACAAGTGATTGTGATTGATTTATAATAAATAATTGTATTATTTATTCACATCAAGTATGACTGTACAGACCAGTTACTTCTATCTGTTTATCCACTGAGATCTTCACATCCAATTAAAATAGTTTGCCAGCTATCTTTATTTAAAGTACCTTATTTAAAATACCTGTACATACAAAATAATTTGAAGTGCTCCGTAAGATCATATAAGCATATGCTTCACACTGCACAGTTTGCTCAGTAAGCGCACATGTGGAAGTAGCAATCAAATGCAAATTCAGAGCTATACCTGACTATTTGGCCATTAGTTAGTAAGGCCCTCAGTGTGAATGATTTCGTTTTTTGGTGAAGTTTATCTAGGATGCATTTAATATTTTGATTTCATTCACTGTATTTTTAAAATATGTTTATGTGAAATGCTATTTGATGAAAATTTTGTCGGTTTAATTTAATTCTTGATGGTATTGTCTGATTTTCTTTTAATGCTTATTAGAAATATTTTGATATGTTATTTACAAACGTGACAGCATTTAATGTTTATATTTTGGATGTATAATGCATTTTATGCACAATAATTTGATGGAATATTTACTACAAGCTATATAAACGTTTTGTATATGTTAACTTGACAAATTTACTAGGTCTAATAACACAGGGCAACTAATCTGCAGCTTTCATATAATAGCCTCGTGCAGTTAAGTTAATTTCAAAGGGTGTTGTCTGCTATTGGTCTTATATTAATAAAACAAATCTGATTGGTTGCAAAAATATCTAAACCTGTGCAAATATTTTCTTTCTATTATCTGATAGTTTTCCTTATTTTGCAGATTGTATTTATTTCATTTTTACATATAAATAAAATGTAAAGTACATGATTCATTACCCAGAGTCCTTTTATGTGTGCAAGTGCCAGATATGTCTATGGTATGAAAGGTATTATGTCTGAAGAACTAGCCCTAATGAAATGGAAATAAATAACTTCAGAATACCATTTGCACATCTGCAGGAGAACACAGTACAACTATGTTCCTTTCTAAAGTTGTTAAAATATTGGTAATAAGCAGCCAGATTTGCATGAGCTTTTCAATTTGTCCTCATGTCTTGCTATAATTTTAAAATGTCTTGGATAATTAATTAATTTTGTCCCATCACCAAATCCTTTTCTTATTATAAGTATTTCTTAGGGCAGTTTAGTTATTTAGACACCCAATATGTTGTTAGCAGCTGGAAAGAAAACCTATCCTATTTTATTTAAAAAAAATATTTCATACACAGGAGAAAGTAAAGCCAATTAAATGCAATGATTATATTGGTAGATATCTAGTAGTAGATTTCTACTCTTGATGAAGCTGCAACTCAATAGCAGTGAAATGCATTGAGTCTGTAAAGTCACATGTTTGAAAAGCCTATTTACTTCTTGTTTTTGTGAGTAGAAATTTTATCTTTTACTTCAAAAAATAAAAGGCGATTTTACCCTATGAGACATTTTTTATTCTTTGGTTACTCCCCTGTGGATTCCCTATGATCTTACTATTCCATCGTTGTGAGGATTGCTATATTGTTCAATCATGGTTCTGGGTCACCATAAGTAATTGGATTCCAGGATTAAAAGTGTATTTATGTACAAGGTTTTTTTATCACCTTGTTCAGGTGAGCCTCTCCGTTAATAGTGGTGATTTCATGAATTTGATTGCATTTTTACACATTGGTGTTTTTCAATCACTCTGCGTTTTACACTTACACAGTTTATTCAACTATTCAAGATCTGTTTTTCGTGGCGTTTTCTCTTCATCTATTTTCCATTTATCATTGATAAAGCACTATTTTTGTTCCCTTTTGCACTTCCTTTTTAGATTTCTTCATTAGTCCTATAGTGTCACTTGGTTATTTGCTGCTGAAATGCTACTGTCTATTCTGCCCACAAGTTCAGTTGTCTAATGATCATGCACTGTGTGGGCTGGAAAGGATTGGATCTTTCTGCCCAATACCTTTCTGTCTCATAGTGTCTCTGATTTGCAGGCAGATTTCAGATAGAGCAAACAGATTTGAGAATACTGTATGTGTCTGTAGAATGACCAAGCCAAAAGAGCAATCAAGTTCTATCTCTACAGTACCATGCCACTGATATCCTAGGTCTGGTGCAGAAATCTGCCCCAGGAGCCCCTGTACTTTCTAAACATTTTGTAAGATTTTGGGCTTACCAGTGCACCAAAGACATTGCACCTTTATGTAGGATAGGCTCTACTGAAATTGAAATTGTGGTAACTCCATTAGTTTCACTTATTTATATATGAACCATATATAATAAAAAATTAAATCATTAATCTAAAGCTTTATAAAACTTAAGATGACACCCAAATAATTTTAAAATCAGTAACATTTCCACAATCTATACTTCATGTTTTCCTTACCCTGTTGCTGCTTACCTTGGTGTTAAATCGGATGTAGGGACATGAGGCATCAAGGATGATCTCTTGCTCAATTGTGCTCTTATCACTGATTTTCAAAGTAAATGTCACAGCTCCTCTCAGTCCCCCGGGTTTGGTAATTTGTAGTTTACAAAGAACACTTGTTACAGGCTTCCTGTAGACATAAAATCATGTTAAAGCGATATAATACATTCAGGAATCAATATTCCAATAATCAAGTAAGCTTACTACTATTACCTGGTTTCCAGATGGTAGTCCATCACATCCCAGGCATCCCAGTACAAAGGGATATCATCAAACAATACAAACTGGTTTGCAAAGCAACTGTCAGCGATAGATTCTCTAAAATAAAACGGCAAAATGTAGTCTAAATACGTGGCATGCTAGAGGATTTCACTGGACATTTTGATACACAGTAGTTTGTTTTAAGCAAATGTTTCATGGGTCCCTCAATAACAGTTACAACTGAGAGAAATTTACATTTTTTAATTTACTAAAAGCAGATATAACAGACAATTATAAAAATACAGGGTGATTCAAAGGTATAGAGACACCTGAATAAAATGGTGATTGCCATGACACTTTGCTAAGGGAAAGGGGACAAAATCTGAGAGGGGCAGTGTTCAATACAGCGATATGTTCAAATAGTAAGAGGTGCATGAGACATATTTATGTCCATAACTTTGGACTGCCATGTATTTTCTATATTGTTCAAGCAAATGCATTCACATAGTACATTATAACAGTGACATCAACAAAATGTATACCTCCCAAAATCCATAGTATGCATATCAGTAAAGAATACGGCTTGATATTACAGTGTTATAAAGTAATATAACAAAAAGCAGACTTGCTAGGAAGTGATTTGTTTTAGTGCATACAGGTTTTACAACTTCATACAGTCAACTAACATACATTCACCTACTCCCACAGAGCTAATATATTTACTATTATTACGCTGAGCACTATGAATGCTGAAAATCAAAGCCACTGTTTAGCTCAAGATCTGCTGATGCACACTTTCACATAAAGCAGCAAATCTGTTTTGGACCACTTATTGTTCTTTTTGGGGAGAACTATTGAGATGCAGAGTGTAGCTATTAGCCAATGACTAGCTCTGATTTCAGAAAAAGATTTGCAATTATATGGTCAAAAGGGCCATGAGCTGGCCGAACTACTAGAAACTTCCTTCTAAATTTTTTATAAAGGGAACCGTAATCATACTTTGTTATTTTCCTCTTTCATGCATCTTTAAAAGGTAACTATATTTTATTTGGTAACATAAACAAGAATACTGGGAGTTGCATATTGTGAAAAACTATAGAGTTATAGGTAAGCAAATAAATGGATGTGCTAAATTAGACTAAAAACTGAATGAAAAGCAGGAGACCCTAGTTTATATCCCTGCAGGAACCCTGGACATTAAATATAGTAATTTCCCAGCTTACAGAGTGTTTCTGTAACAGTTCTCATAGTTCTCTAAAATCATTTCCTTAAATCACTATATAAACACCTTCCTATGGCATTAAATGATGCAGTTATTGGTACCCCAACAAATGTAAGCAATACCTGTTACAATTCTGTAAATTTAGTGATGTCAAACGGCCTATGGAGTCAATGTTAACTCGAAGGATCCCATTTTGCATTGTTACAGAGTTATCATCCTATAAAAATAATTTGACATTTAATAATAATATTAACCATTGTGCAAGGGGCATACATACCAGAGACACAGAAGGTAACAGCCCATGGTGAGCAAAAGGGCCATAAACTGGCCGAACTGCTAGAAACTTTCTTCCAAATTTTTTATAAGGCAAACCATTATCATAATATCTTATTTTCCTCTTTCATTCATCTTTAAAAAGGTAACTACATTTTATTTTAATGGGATAATGTCATCTCATAAACAAACTAGATGATTTGTATGTATTTTATACCTCCCCACCCACTTTATAATAAAGTATTGGATCTTTTTGTCCAATCCCTTTCTGGCTCACAAAGTGTCTCTGAACTGTAGACAGATTTGAAAATGGTGTATGTCTGTTAATGAGTACATTACCATGAGTGGGTAAGTATCTATCATACCATGAATGAGTATCTATTAGAATTGATTACACAAGCTCACATATTGCTGTTATTCTCAGTTACATAATACTTTTCATTAATTTCTAGATTTGAAATAGCCGGTGATTTAACTCCACATGTTTCTGTCAGTGATTTGAAGTGTCAATGATCAATGTTAGCGACCCTCAGTCAGGTGTAGCCCCGGAAGTGATTCTGCACATGATCATAACAGAGCTTTTACAAAAGCATACATGGGAGACTGAAGAGTGCTTGAAGCTGGGGATGACTAGGAAAAGAGGATCAATTACTTCAACCAACATGAGCCAGATTTAAAAAAACAGAGGGTAGACTTCTAATAGTATACTTACACATTCATCAATGCCATTTATAACTCCAGAACGTTAAAATAATCAGTTAAATTATCAGAGCATTCCACATTACAGAAAAATGCTCACCTGCTTAATAACTGTAACAGGAGCAGTGGGGCTCAAATCTTCAGACAGCATTGCATAACCCATACTTGGTACTTTCACAAGACCTGATGAAAAGGAGGAAAAACACCCAAATAGACAGTGCATTAAAGTGTAATAACATTACACCAGACTTTAACCTAATAGTAAGATTACTTATATATAGATTATATAAAAGTCACATAAAAAGACATCTGCCAGAGCACTTTTGGCTCAAAATAAAGAACTAAACTTTGGCTTAATCCCTCATTAAATCTCTCAGACACTCATACTCTAGTGTCTGTGGCACAGGTCTTCATAAAGCGGAGTGTCTGAGGGGGAGAGGGTGTGTGTCTAAAACAGCAAAATGGATTCCTTGTACCTTTAGGGAACAAAGTGATGCAGGAACTCCTAACTTCTTAATAGTTAGTCAAATCTCAACTCTTTAAATGTTATCATGTTCTCATCAATCAGACCTATGAAATTAATAAGGGAGTAAGCCAAAGTGTAGTTCTTCTTAAAAAAAGATATTTGATTAGAATTGATGATTTAATCATTCCAAACTAAAGATATTCAACTGAATTCTACATTTATGCATATTTCAGCTTTCTGTGAACTCAAAAACCAGGAGAATCAAAGACTAAACAAGTACAGAAAGTCTAAAAAGAGAATTCAGATGTATAATATTACCTTGGAAGTTCTCCTTCCCTAAACCCTCCCTACTAACCCTGAGTTACACATTTTCTATCTCGAGACAAGGGCATATGTACCATACAGGGAGGGTGGAAGCTGCTACAAGGCCCATGAAGTTGGTGGTGGGGAGGCCCTGCAGATTTTACAATAGGGATCATACCAATATTTTAATACCACCTGATTGAAGATGGTCTACAGCAAAAACTAAAGCAAGTGTAAAGAAAAACCCAAATGGCAGAGGCACTATAGCTCCTAAGTCCCTTCTCAGACTCTGGACTCAAGTAGGGAAAACAAAAAGTGATAAACTAGATATTTCCTTTTGATAATATCTACATACCTTTTAATATAAACGGTAACACTCACTAAAGAAGAACATGGATATTTACACAGTACAGCAAGGGGAATAATCCTCAAAGAGAACACAGGGAAATTCTAATAGGAAACTTATTAGGAAGTAAGTCTTCAATGAACACCTTCACCTAGACACTAGATAACCGAAACTGAAACTGGATGTCCAACACACTCTCTGTTATTTACCATTCACTAAACACTGTTGGACCAGCTGCCTCTGCCTAAACTAAGCTGTGTATAGGCTACAGGACCTTTAATACAAACTGCCCTGACCTGCTCACTAGTAGATAGAACAGAGATAGTAGATAGTCTTTTCAGCCAAAGTTCTTCAATCCTTTGGACATTACCTGTGAAAACTGTTCTCCCAGATGTCTCATAAAACCCAGCAAGCTTTAAGAGGGCACTCTAACCCTGAGGGTATACACTTAGTAAGATAATTCACTACCTGGTACCCTCTCTTTGGGTTCCTTTACAATACTTTGTGGTTCTTTCCTCTCTAGCCCATTTTGGAGAAGTCAGAATAGTAATTGCTTATCACACCCTTTCTATAAGTTAAGTCATTTTATCTTCATTGATGACTCACAATATAATTCCACATGGGAAACCTCAAAAGCAGAAAAATGCCAAGAGCTCAAGCAGAACCTCTAATATATAATCTGTTTATACCCAAAGAATGCTCTCCTGAAGCTCTTGTGATTGAAATAACTTCTGTGCGTTCCCAAGGCAAAGTGTTTATAACAGTAACTGGGTGGCTCAGTGAAGACTGTGAACCAGGAGGAGTTTTCAGTAGTGACTGAATAGATTCTTTTAGAAGTTTCTTTCCTTCAGTATTTATCTCTGTAAAATAAAGGCATTTCATTATAAGCTAAAAATTCTTTCTTCTCAGTAAAATACATTTGTTTTTGAATAAGCCATAAAACTATGTAATCTGCTTTAAAGAGTAAATGTATTAAATATGGTACATTTAAGCCAATGTTAAAAACTAAAATCAAAACAGAAGAATGGAAGACCTATTTCCTCTTGATGTGAAAGGCCAACACTAACTTTGAGAGCGTAAGCAGATAGGAATTTATTGTTGTGAAAAATGATGAAGGGAGGAAGGAAGGAGACTAACCTTTATAGTAGTTCATGGCATCTTCTACCACATCCTGAATACAGCTTCCTGGCAGGACATCATGAAATTGGTTTAGTAGCAACAGCCTTGCAAGTAAGAGAACACAAAAATACATAGAGATAAGGTATGCAGAGACCCAAAGCTTTGTTTTAAAAAAAAGTAACAAACACATCCTTTATTTTGCCACTTGGTTCAATAACAATACATTAAGCACTGCCACTCTATTCCACATGACTTGCATAAAAGATTGATAATACACTTCTCTGTGCATAGGTAAAATGTGTCAAAGATATACTTATTAGGAAAGCCCAAAGGACCAGACAAACATTAGGCAAGGAGTTCAGCAAAGATTCAACTCATTTTCTATGTAAACCCTATCAGCTGAGGTATAACTACAGGGTCCTCAGGAGTTGTGACACCTCCAGCACTTTAATCTGAGAGGGACAAGTGGGCAGACAGATCTGACTTCTTGAATCAAAAAGAATAAACTCCAGTTGTTAAAGAAGAACCAAAGGCTCATTATGTCAAGGAGAGATTTGCAAGGGGAAAGCGAGCTATTTAAGATCTCGCCCTTCCCCTGCTGTCTTTACTCTGCCAATGTTTTATTTTTCTGACCGGCGATGCAATTCTCATAACTTCATCTACCTGTGAACTTTGCCAAGTAGAGCAAATGCAGTAGCAGATTTTTGAAGTAACACTGCTACTGAATACAGAGAACATAGACAGTGCTGGAGCTTAAAACAACAACTGATGAGTGTCTCCCCCTTTCCCCTGGCAAATCACCCCTCAACATAACAAGCCTATAATTCCCATTTAAGAGGTTACTGAAGTCATTTATGTGTGCAGAACACATCATATACAGAATTTATTTCATTTATACACTAAGGGATGTTATTTTACATGAATCAGACATCACTTAATTCAAAGATTCCCTGTAATTAAATTTAATTTTCCACACATAAAGTCCCTAAATCAGAACCAGGAATTAAGGAAAGCACTCCAGACAACAACAGCACAAAATATAAAGGAGATATTTTATGTCCAAATATGCATTATTCATGTATAGTAACAATAAAGATTCATTCTGCAATGCGTGTTACTGGGTTAAATGTACCTCCACAGATGTTGCAGCTTTGCAGCTGAATAGGAAAAACTGTTATCTTGAGCCAAGGCAAAAGCAGTCAGGACCTCTACATCATGTAGAAGCTGCTCACTTTGCCTGTTCCCTTTCTTGATCTAAAAAGTGAAAGAGAAGCCACTTGCTTACAAATGGAAGCAAGTGCTTACTTAGAACTTCCAAAATTAGAACACAGCTGAACTACACACACTATCACACCACACCCATTAGCTCAATGTATGTATACATAAAGAAAATATTTTAGTAATGTAACATATACAGAAACAAACCCAAATAAAGCAGGGGCAAGATTAGATCTATTGGAAAGATAACATGCTTAAAGCTTCAAGAAGAGGGATGTGATTGTATATAAATTATCTAGAACTGTGTACTGGAAGCATGACTAGGGAAGGTTGGGAAAATTAAATACAGCCACTCATACTGTATATTATAACAATAGTGAAACTATGGCCAATATGTTAATAAAGAGATTTTCACATAATTACTCAATTATTCTAAATGCCCATAATGGGTTGATGTTCTAAGCCTTTATTGCATTGCATTTGTTACATCACAACTCAATTGCCAAAGTGTGTTTAGTTTGCAGCAAAATATACATTTATGAGTTATCTACCATGTTTTTCCTGCAAAGTTCTGCAACAAAGCAAACCCTATAATGTGCCTAAAGCCAAGATAACATTTTAATTTGTGCAGATATTCTAGGTCAGTATTCACATTTTCGCAACAGGCCGCAGATCATAATATATAAATATATGCAAAAATATAACTGCATTACCTGTGATTGAGTAGTATAGGTCCCATTGTGTAACTCAAGGAATAGCTCCCCTGCCCATGTACAGAGTTGGGTGGTATCAGTCTCAATGTTGGAAAAGAACCTTTCTGGAGTGGATAGAAGGACTCTGCAGCACAGAACACATGGTAGTATTTAAATGCTAGTAAGATGAGGAAAAGTCTTTTTGCAATTTTGGTCCCACATCTATTGGTACTTAAATCTGACCATCTTAATGTATTACTTTATTACATTTATGTTAATTTCCTGTTTGTGTGTTAGTTTGGAAATTAAATCAATCCTTAAAAACGTCTATTTTCTGCCATTCATGCCATTTTTTTACTCAAAGTACTGCAGAAATGCAAGAGTCTTTTCCCTAGAAGATTTGTGCACTTACCTGGGCAGCTCATCAATGTCATTCATTCTTTTAAGTCTCCCTAGCATGTTCTCTGTTGGACCACCTCCTCCATCTCCAAACCCATAGAGGAAAATGCTCTCATTCACTCTGCCTTTATCTCTGTTATTTCTCACTGTTTTAAGCACCTGCAATGACACCAACCATGTCATACTGAATGCAAACAAAAATTAACTAAACTCTTCAACAGAAATGAAAGAGTGAAGTATGAAAGCTCACCTCCTCTACTGTCCCCTTCATTCCATAGGAGTCGCCTGGAGGGAAATGAGTTAGGACTTTTGAGCCATCAATGCCCTCCCAGTGAAAGGTGTGATGCTATCATGAAAACAAAAACTAACAATGGTCATTCAATAATTAATAATGTTTTAGTGTTTTAATAAAAGATAGAATATCTAAATAATATTAATTAAAATTAAAAGATGCCAATAACCTATGAACAATATGTTAAATGTTTTAGAATAGTCCCATGTCCTCCTTTGACTGTTCTTTCAACAGTTGCAGCACTGCATGAAAATAAAGCCACAAGTGTTTTGCCATGAAAAAAAAAGCAAATGTGCAAATTGGAACCCAACAGTTGTAAGCCAAGTCAATGAGGCACCTGTGTGTGCACAGCTGTTTCCACAAAAAAACATGGGCGACAAAGTACCTCTATGTTCCACTGGCCTTAACAAATCAATTATTGATTTCTTCTCCTGATGAAGCTGCATACAGCGTTTTAGCAGCGAAGCGCGTGGAGAGAGAAGCTTTGGACTAGTACTTTTAGAGTTTAATCTCCTTTTGATTTTATATGTTCTTTGAACTACTTATATTTGTAAATATATTTATTGTGATCTTTTATCCATATTAAATAACTTTCTACACTATGAAAGTTTTCTATGCTTTGTTTGCTGGGAATTTCACATCATCCTGATATATTTACGCGGCAAGTTGGAAGGTCCTTTTCAAGTCTCCAGGATTTATGCGTATACCATTGATGTATGGTGTTTGATTGTGCGTATACCATTGATGTATGGTGTTTGATTGTGCGTATACCATTGATGTATGGTGTTTTCAGTGAGCTCTGGGTTCTGAATGGTCTCCATGTGTGATGGATTTATGAGTGCATCATTATATTGCTATCTGGTAAGCCCCTCATACACCTGTGGTGGGGTGGTGGCTATGTTCCTGTTACAGCATTTTTGTAATATCTCATATATCATTTTCCACACTTCACTTTTACTGTTCTTTGGGTAACTTTGTGTATTTCAACTCTCTGTTTTTATATATTTCAATTGATAAGGCACTATTAGTGCATTTTTTAATGTGCTTTTTCAGCTTTGTTTAATACTTACAGGAAAAGCATTAACTAGACTCCAGCTGAGTTTCTGTGTTAGGAAATGATGGATCCCACAGCCATTCATCAGCTGAGGCAGCTGGGCAGAATATCCAAAGGTGTCTGGCAACCAGAACTGTTGGAGACAATTTAAATTGTTCCATTTGTACAACAGTCTCATTATGCAAAATTAGAAACACAAGTCAACATATAAAAAACATACTGGAAGGATATATTTGTGCAAGGTTGAGAAATGAATGGTGCTCATATAATTTAAAGACTAGTTTTTCAGCAGACTGAGCAGCTGTGAATTACTTTTAACCCAGGCAAATACCTGTGGAGTACAATCTATACAGCAAGGACTGCAAAACTAGGGCAGTTGTGGCTGCAACTAGGGCAGTTGTGGGTGCAACTAGGGCAACAAGTTAAGTTTAAGGGAGCAGTTACAATTTCAAGTGATTAATGTGTCTAATGTGTAAGTATTTTTTTTGCATATTTAAAAAAAAAATATTAACAAGATAGTATAAATTCATAAAAGTCTATACACAGACAACCTTCATATACACATCATTCCCCTACCTCTCATTAGAAATTGCATTGGCACAACCATGGGGTAGGGGAATGATGTGTATATGAAGGTTGTCTGTGTATAGACTTTTATGAATTTATACTATCTTGTTAATATTTTTTTTTTAAATATGCAAAAAAATAAATAAATACTTACACATTAGACACATTAATCACTTGAAATTGTAACTGCTCCCTTAAACTTAACTTGTTGCCCTAGTTGCAGCCACATCCCTCCTATAATTTGAAATCACATCGCTGTTCAGGAATTTTAACATACCCATAGTAGTACTACTTTAAAATTAGCAAATTAAGACACAGAAAGCAACAGAAACATTAAGGATTTGGACAGAAGGTAGAAATTTGTCAAACCTCTGAGCACATCTTGCCAAATTCCTTCAGGAAAAACTGCTGGCCATGTAGGAATTGACGCACCATTGACTCTCCACTGGGAAGATTGCCATCCTAGAAATATAACAATGCATATGAAACAACAATGAACTTGTCATTTTAAAATACTACTGTAGTTTATCTACTTAGTGAACCTCTGGAGGCAAACATCTGATTTATGGATAAGATGCATGCACAATATAAATATGTGATGCCAGGTACCTAATCATCTGGCTTCATTTGGAAAAAAAAATCTTTACAAAACACAGCCTAGCTGAAAATCATCTGCTCATCTTGTTACTTGTGTCATTACAGAAAACCATTAGCTGTATGTATATTATTAGAGGAGGGTCAAAATAAGATCACAACTCTGCATGGAGAAGCTGGACACTGTCTTCTGAAGTCTCTAAAAAGTAGGTAAGGGTAAAGTTTATTCAGTATCTTGGACAGGGCTCAAAACCCATTTTCCTAGTGAAATGAATGGCAAGTTGTGTGCACTGAATATATCACATGCTAAAATCAGGCCTATTCTATCTGTATGTGTCTGGTACTAAAATAATAGTGCTCAGGATGACAGTACTGAATTACTTTTGTGAAATGTAATCTCAGAGGAACCAAGCATTGTGTTCATGTGAACTTGCAAATATGTGGTATTTCAGTCTAGAGTATCTTTACATAAAATTAGCACTTCAGCTTTGCTACAGAGGCATTTTATATGGATAAGAAAAATAAAAGATGTTTTCCCTATAGCACCTTACCATTTCCACCCATGTTCCACCGACTGGTACAAACTGTCCCAACTTGACATATTCTTTAATTTGCTCGAATAGACCAGGATACCAAATTCTCACCCATTCCAGCTGCTGGGCCTGTCAGATTAAGGCAATATTTTGGTGTTTAATTATTAAAGCATAAAGATACAATACATTGATGCTGTATATGAACAAACAGACTAGCTAATATGTTTAAAACAAAACAAAAACAATATTGTCCATGGTTTTTTGTCCAGTTTTGGTATAGTAAGACTGTGTCAGAGCACTGAAAATTCCACCCATGAATATGTATATTTAGAAAGATATGGTTCTCTTACATTCAAAATTAGTAATCATGCCTGAGATTAAGAAAATAAATGAATACACCTAAGCACCTATATATGAATGAACATACTTGTCTGAAAACATGTAAATGAACCAACCTACCTGCCTGGAAATGTGTAACTGAACCAACCTACCTGCCTGGAAATGTGTTAATGAAACAACCTACCTGCCTGGAAATGTGTAAATGAACCAACCTACCTGCCTGGAAATGTGTAAATGAACCAACCTACCTGCCTGGAAATGTGTAAATGAACCAACCTACCTGCCTGGAAATGTGTAAATGAACCATCCTACCTGCCTGAAAATGTGTAAATGAACCAACGTACCTGTCTGGGAATGTGCAAAGGATTCAGTGTACATGCCTGAGAATTTGTGAATGAAACAATGTGCCTGTCTGAGAATGTGCAAAGGATTCAGTGTACATGCCTGAGAATTTGTGAATGAAACAATGTGCCTGTCTGGGAATGTGTAAAGGATTCAGTGTACATGCCTGAGAATTTGTGAATGAAACAATGTGCCTGTCTGAGAATGTGCAAAGGATTCAGTGTACATGCCTGAGAATTTGTGAATGAAACAATGTGCCTGTCTGAGAATGTGCAAAGGATTCAGTGTACATGCCTGAGAATTTGTGAATGAAACAATGTGCCTGTCTGAGAATGTGCAAAGGATTCAGTGTACATGCCTGAGAATTTGTGAATGAAACAATGTGCCTGTCTGAGAATGTGCAAAGGATTCAGTGTACATGCCTGAGAATTTGTGAATGAAACAATGTGCCTGTCTGAGAACGTGTAAATGAATAAAAAAAACTGCCTAAGAACATGCAAATGAATCAACATACTTGAGAACAGGTAAAGGTGAAGTCAGGATATTTCTTCATAAGGTCAAGGGCAGTAATCCAGCTACGAGCACACTTTCTAATCGTTTCTTCATATGGCCACAACCAGGCTAAAAGTGTAATATATGTAATAAATCCCCTATTCCACATAAATATAGTATATAACCACAATTATGTATATATTTCCAGAACAGTAATAACCTTTACAGAAGAATTAGAAATACATTGATCTATTAATTATACTGTAACTGTCCAGTGCCCAAGGGTACGTTATACTGTGCTTTAGCTTTCCTACTGAGCATTTTGTTACATTTAGGGTTTTTCATGGTCGCACTGCAAGCAAGCTGATTAATAAATAGAAATGTTTTTGACAAGCAAATGATACATAATGAAATATGATTTTAAAGTATAATTATATACATAGCTATACATCATGCCGCATAAGATACAACTGAATGGAAAGTTGCAAGCTATCACAAGCTAGTTACCCAATCATTATAGGAAGGGGCTTTTCCTAAATAAATAAATCACAAAATGAAAACACTGAGATGATGTCTCCTGAACAGCAAAGTTCACTGAAACTACACTTTTTCCCATGTTATTCAACCATTTTATTTCTCTAAGTCTAAATCTAGTGGAAATTGACCTGTTTGCTTTCAGGTTGGGGCCCCACAAGCATTTGTAATGCTAGACTATTAATTTTGATAAACGTACAACATTACTTGCTATTTTGCAGATATTTTGCAGTCCAATTAAGGAATATGATAAGTGCAGGCATCCAGTTACACTCCAGTGAGTTTCTCAGTAGAAGGGGCCAGAACATTGCATGCTACTATTCAGATGTGGCCAGACACCAGCACTACGCAGATTATTTAACAGGGCTACAAAATGACAAGTTACACTATCAGACCTGACTTAATAGCCTATTTAAAGAGAAAACTATATAACATAATGACAATACATGTAAGGCTGTTAGAAATTAATTTTATAAAGCAAAGAAAAGAAAAGCCAACTATAACTGTGAAGTAAAATTAATATGATATCAAATCTTAATGTAAAAAACGCAATGTAAGGCATGAGCGATACATACCAGAGTCAATGTGGCAGTGGCCCATGGCATGAATGATGTGTTGGCTTTCACCATTCTTTTGACTGAAGAATCTTGAGGATACTTTGCGAGCAGATATGAATGTACGTGGGTCATTTATATCACACAAGTTGATCATCTGATTGGCTGCATATAGAGCCTGTAAGCTCCTTTGGCTGTCTTCTCCAAGGTACTAAAAGGAAGAACATTAGAAACAAGGCACTGAATTGTTTTGGAATACAGAAACATTAGATGCACAGGGGAGTGGAGTGAAACAAAGAAATGAGAGTGGAGCACTCCATTTCTCTATATTTAAAAGCAAACAAAACCCTAGGTGTTTGTAATAATATTCGGAGAGGCTTGCATCAGCGTTAGTTTTATATTCTCTTTCTGTACAGGCTAGGAATAAACTAATGCTGCTGTCTCTTCATTATATTATTTTGCTGCCATTTTCTAATTTTCTTCTTACATACATTTTTGTTTGGCCAGGGGAAAAACACTTCTGCCTTTTCAATAAAATAGAAGTTGGTTTTAAATATAAAGGTTATGTAATAATAACAACATGTAAAATACAAAGAAAATGTTCATGATGACAGAAGTTATAAGAAAGTATGGCTCAGTAGATTTGTGAAGTCTGAAAAATGGTCTGAATTTAATACTTAAGGTCTTGGGTCAGTCCCTCATCCCTGTGCCTCAGGCACCACACATAAGGAGTTCTACAGGGCAAGGAATTGCTGCACATGAAAACTCTGTGTACAGTGCTGACTATAGATAGAACTGCTACATAAAACTGAAGATAATTAAAGCCTAGAGGGCAGGGTACCTTAAAACACAAAAATAAGGTCCCGCATGCTCAACTGCTAAGGCTGACAGGGAGCAGGCCTAATATAACCCTCAGCCAACAGTCCATTCTGTATTGTAACAGGTAAAAATGCAGAAAACTCGCTACTCCTTGTGAGGGAGAATAGATTTACCTGAAATGTGTTTTACACTGTCATCTTAATAAATGTGTAAAATACCTTAGAGCAGTGTTTCCCAAATGCCGGGTCGCGACCCGGTACCGGGCCACCGAAATGAA
>WMED01000434.1:0-35310 GCA_019650415.1 Pipa parva
GAGTGTCAGCGAGTTCAGCTATCTGCCTCCAGCTTATATTGAGACTGCATTCACAACCTATCAGAGACTTCTCTAACATATATCTGTGGCAGAATACTTTTCCTATATAACATTGTCTGGTTAAACTAAGAGCAAAAGCACCTGTTATATTCATTGTATCATTTTTTTATTACATTTTTCATTATAATTAAATAATTTATTTGTGTTTATATGAGAGAAAAAAGGAAGTGAAAAAGGAAGCATACGCTTCCAAAAAAACCCTTGAAACGCATTCTCACAACTCACACTTACCATGGCTTTGTGCAGTTTGCTGTTTCATTGCTGAAGCGGTGGTCAAAACCCCAAGCAGTACTGTACCCTCTATGTTATGCACTACTGGTGAAGGGTGTAGTGGTAGTTTGCCTGCCAGGGTCTTTGATCCCTCTTTGCAAGAGGCAGGTGGGGCTGGCTTGGCTATGGTATATGTCTGTTTCTAAAGGCCACCGTTAGAAAGTCTGAAGGCTCTCCACTAGTGGCACTCAAAAAAGTCCCCATCTGCAGGCCTTGGGCCCTACTTGCTGCTCCCCTTGTTCCAAATAATTTCCCCATGCGGTGGTAGCAATAGTTATTTGTTGAAAAAAAATGACGGTTTATTCCTTTCAAGTCAAGGCCACAAATGAAAAAAATAATGATTATTATAAAGAACAAAAAAAAAAGAAATGAAAAGTGAAAACTCTTCTAACCTACTTTTATACAACTCTTGAAATTAAAAAAAAATAGGGTTCAGAGAATAGTTTGATAAATAAATATTTTACAAAAAAAATTGTATAAAAAAGTTCATATTGATATAAAACTCAGAGGAGAAGTAAAATGGAATATAAAATGGAATTAAACAACCTTTCTTTGTTTGAAAGATATTTTTCTCCAACCTTACTTGTGACATTTTACTGAAACGTATTGAATGGTTCATCTTAGCAATCATGGAAAGGTTCTTTCTGAGTAAAGCACAGATGTGTTGAGTAATTTGTTGGCTTCTCATGTACTTGGTGTTACATATATCTCTAGAGTACATTCTATTAAGCAAGTGTACAATACACCATACAAAGCAAGGAGGCAGAGCAAAAATGGCAAAATAAAGTCTTCACTAATAATATACTAGTTGTCATTCTCAAACAGCCTGAAACATGTATTCTTTCAAAAGGAAAGAAGACAATTGAGCTGTACACAGATGCAGTGGGGATTATTGTAAAGCATCCACTGAATTTTCCATGAACTAATGCAACATACTAAGAAAACCTCACCCCCAATAATTATAAAGAATCAAGATCTTGAGCAAACCCATCTGAAATCAACTGGAAAAACTGGGAACAAGTTGTTAGGGGCTTCCTAGAATATATTAAACAACGGAAATGCAAAATGCCATTGTTAAAGCCCCATGGATGCTAATGGTGGCAGAATTGTGTGATATCCAGCACAGATCATTGGAACACACTCTTTGCAGACTGTTATTACTGAAAGCTTCTGTAATAAAAGGATCCTTAGGGGAAAAAAAATGGAAACACTAAGGAAAACGCCTGTACTGCAACAAATGCTTAATTGTTATGATCTAAATCAGAGGTCCCCATCCGCCGGTCCGCGGACCAGGACCGGGCCGTTGGAGTTTTTCAGCCGGTCTGCGGTGCCGCTGATAGCTAGCTCTGCGACCCTGCGCCTGGTCAGAGCACGCTCTTTGTGGATTGATAATGTTCTCTGCCATAGCCATGAAAGCTCACAGCTCCTGGCAGAGAACATTTTGCAGGACGGGGGGTGGGGCATCAGGTGGGTCTTAGTGATGCAGCCATCCAGCACAGCATGGATGGGGTAGGGCAGCAGGCTCTCCTCACTGACTTGCCCCCAGCAGAACATGTTATGTGGGGCGTACCGGGGCGGGGTAGCAGACTGGCCTCATTGACGCGGCTCCCGGTACAGGTGTACAGCAGCAGTACACTTAGCTCCACCCCTCCATAACCCCACCCCCACATGACCAAAGCTCCGCACCTGCCCCACCACCACCACACCGGGCCATGGAAAACTGGTCTTGCTTAAAGCCGGTCCCTGGTGCAAAAAAGGTTGGGGACCTCTGATCTAAATGATAGTCATGTAAATTGCTAATGATAAATTAATATTACTGTCATTTAATGAATATCCCCTAATAGCTGGATGATGATTATTTGGAAATGGACACTGCTGCATAGTATGGGTGTGATTTCTGGAGAGACTGAAAGCAGATTATGCAATAAGCACCAAACATAAAGGAAAAATTAAGGTGTTAGGCAACAAACAGCAAACTGTCCATTTACTTTATTTTCAGCACATGCCACATCTATTTATACTGCTCACTAAAATAGAATAAAACATAAAAATAAATAGGATCATAGGATGTATTAAAAGGGGTAAAGATTCACATGACAAGAACATAGATCAACCTACTTCACCAATTTACTCACCACACAAAATAGTAGTAAATGGAATGGGAAGACTACAGTACCATGAAAGCTTATCAAATGAGGGATAGTTCATTTAGAAAAAAAGATGACTTAGGGGTGACCTAATATGATCTATAGATACTAAGGACATTAAGGATAACAATTGTGTAAATCCTTTAAATCTAGGGGAAATCAAGTTTCTTCATTAATATAAAGAGGTTCTTTTCTGTAAGAGCAGTGAGGCTATTCTCATTTCTCCTTGAGGAAGTTGTTATCGTAAATTTACTAAAAGAGTTCAAAAGGGGCCTGGAGGAATTTCTTGAGTGTAGAAATACTATAAGTTATGGGTACTAGATGGAGGTGGGTTCTTGAGTCTGTTAATTATTATGATTTCCATATTTGGAGTAAAATTTTTAAGATAAAATGAAGATAACTGTCTTTTGCCTTATGTTTTTTTTTAACATCCTCTAGATTAATCTTTGCAGAGCAACAGACTAAACTGATTTGACTTTTATTTTTTTGTCTTTTGCCACCACATACAGTATACCTGCACTTTTGCTAATGTAGAGGCAAATATGCTCTTTAGAGGAGAAAATAACAGAGGTTTTGACTATGTCTCCATAATGCACTATTTTCTGGTATATTTGGAAAGACATAAGAAAAAAATTCTCCAACTCTGGAGAATGCTCAGTTAATCATCTTATATAAAGATAAGGTCACTTGCTCTCCTTATGGTGCTGGAACTTGATACCTTTGCCAGACATTTTATTGGGTAGTGTCTCACTTTTCTTGAACTTATAGACACTTTATTCTAGGTTATTTATAAGCCAGACTCTCTATGCAGTGTTTTTCTGAAGCATTATCCATTTATTGTCCATTTTATTAGCCACTGCTATAAAGTTCCCTGTGTCCTTGCTCATAATTCAGTGGTTTCCTTTTCCTATTACAGACTAGAAGTATTGGAAATAGTACTCAGGGGAAGTAGTATTTATTAAAACCTGAGGTCATGTAATCATGTGAATTTGTACTTGTTGCAAGAACTTGTAAAATTCTTCAACAAAACCATTTTCCCCTGTGATTTACAAAATAAAAACAAACAGTAAGAACTGTACTGGCCATCACTGCCTACAGTGCAGACTACTAATTGTAGCATTGCTCTACTCAGACATATATTTGTGGATAAATGTTGGGGAAATCACTTGAAGTAGCTCTGTTTGTCTCTATTTTGCATTCATCTGCACTATAAGTGTCTGTTTACTAATGCACTCTCTCATGGCTTTCTGATCGGCTACTTGTTTTTGTGCATTGTTTTGTAGCTGCTCTGCATTACCTTCTTGCTTCATTTGTGAAGCATTTATGAAGTGGCATTAGTATCCTCTCTGTGTCTGTCTGTCTTGTAAAGGACATAGCTTGCATAAAACACAAATGTTCAATTAAGTGTAACTCTGCATTAAAGATTGGTGCCTGCATCCAGACAACAAGAGCTTCATTGAGTAAAGTGAGAATTCACTTGTTGAAATCACTTCACTGCAATTCAAGCCACATCACTAAAATAGTTGCCAATTTACTTCTCAGGACTAAGTGGAGAATAAACTTGCCAAAAAGGCAGACAGTGGCGATCGCGTAGTGTGGTGTAGTCAGTCAGATAGAAGTATTTGGATAAGTCATGCAGTGTGATGCGAATCCAACAAGGGAAGGGAGTGATGTCATTCTCATTATATCCCACTAACTGACACCAACATAACATCAGTAAATAGAATTTAGGAAATATAAACCATCATACTAGTCCCAGGGTTTAGCAGAGTTGTTGGTGAAGGTCAGCTTGTATAATTTTTTTTTGGTAAGAGCCCAGACCTGCACATTGGGGATCTTAATCGAGGCCTGGATATCCACCAGGTTCTCTGGGTCTGTTCCTTTACTCAAACCTGGTGATTTTACCACCATACATATCTTGACTGTACTATTGTGAACTTATTGCACTCTATTGCTGATCTGCAACTGACTAATAGCTAAATACGAGTCAGAGAAGCCCGGCACTCCCAAGTAAAAACAACAATTTTTATTCAATCGAGTAAGCGCCTCGGCACAAAACGCGTTAGGGGGTGCTTCTCCATCTTTTTGATTTTAATTTACTGATTCACTACCATGGATTCTGCTTTTTAATGGAAGAATGAATAAAAATTGTTGTTTTTACTTGGGAGTGCCGGGCTTCTCTGACTCATACTGATTACAAGGCCTCCTCCTGAGCACCCTTTATATCTTACTACCAATTGCTTTTCAACACACAGAGGGATTGAGCAGACCAACCCTCCTACTTTTGCCTAATAGCTAAATACATCTGATTCTTCTCCAGGGCACTGCTTATCTGTACAGTGCATATCAACCCGAGGTACACTTCCTTCTCCCACCCTTTGCACAGTCTCTGCTTAATATCACTTTCTAAGATGGCTTTCCAATAGGCTAGGTTTATACTAGCATAATTACGCACTGCATATTTAGAAAAGCGTGTCTAGAAAATATGCTGCATATTTCAGTCTGGCGTATATTCTAGATGCGCTTTTGTATTGTACTTACCTGATACAACGTGAACGCTCCCATGGCTCCTCCTATCTGGCTGCATTTTTCACTCAGCGTTCATACGCTGGCAAAAATACGTCAAGTGTTTGCACGTACACTCACTCGCATTTTGCGCTCATGTGGCGAGAGCAAGGTAAGTCCTATAGGGATTTGTGGCGTGGCTTTTTTTTCAAGCACAGTGTACAGTATTTAAACTGTAGTGTGAACCTAGAGAGAGCCCTCTTGCTAATCCCTAAAATACACCTAGTAATTTGATACCTCTAAACACTTAACCCCTTGCTAAGATACACTGTAGCTAAAACCCCATTTCAAAGAAGCATATATTAGACCATTTACATACTCTTGCTGTGCTGAGAAGTACTTTAAACCTTACAAGATTTAAAGAGAAATGTGAGGATACTCTCAACTCTAGAGCAATGCCATCATTTGGTGTCACAAGGTAAACTCCCCCACAGAACTGCATCACATTTAGATTCCACAATCTGTGATAACATATTAGGAATTCTGTGAAAATATTCCACAGAGAAATATATGGAAAAGTCAATCAATATCCTTATAGAAAATAAGGAAACAATGTGTTATGAAATGGAAGTGAAACAAAATAAGTTAAAATAAAAAACAAAACAAAACTTACTGTTGCCTCCAGACGTGACTGGTTATATTCTCTGGGGCTTATTCATGATAATCTGAAGAGTCGTGCAAAAATTCAAATTCATATTCACTAGCCACTTCCCTATAATTGGGTATTCATCAAACAGTGTGATGTACTGAAGTTGCGACAAATTTGGATGCTTACAACTGCTGCAGACTTATGGAGTTCTTTGCATCACTTTAATTGCACTAGCACAGGTATTTCACCTATTCATCAAGAGTTGGAGTAATGCATTTGGCAAGGCATAATGAGTTGAATTTTCTAGTTTTAAATCACCAGACCAAAGTGGTGAATAAGGGGATGGTAGCAGGGCTGTTTTACTGACTAAGGGAGTAATTCAGGAAAGTCCGAACTTACCTGGTGATCCTTCGATTCACTTCCCAGAGACTGGCACATGCTCCCTTTTCTCCTGCACGCGGAGATCAGCGAATGCTTTAAAGGTACTTCAGCTCACCTCGCGACCACTCGAGTTGCCTCACAAGGCTGGAATACCTTTAAAACGTTCATTGATCTCCACATGCAGGAGAGCTGGGAGCGCGTACCAGTCTCTGCGAAGTCAATTGAAGGATCGCCAGGTAAGTTCAGACTTTCCTGAATTACCCCCTAAGCTGTAATACTCAAGAAATTGTGTCTGACTAGATTCTCTTCTTCGCTAAAGGAATCCACTGCTTAGTGAATAAGGAGTAGTGAATTTATGGCTATTGGAGGGCAGCAATCCAAAGTGATGTGAATACACTTCAACAGTTGAATCTGTGCTTTAAGGAATAAGCCCCTCTGTTTTCTGTAGTTGACAATGCTGTAGCATATGGTAAAAGTGATCCATTTGCTCCATATACAGGATACCCCTCATGAAGATAGCTCCTATTTAAATTCCTTTTCAATTAAAGCCAAGAAACCTATATTTCATATCTCATTTCTCCTAAATGTATCATTCACAATCTTTTGCACCTTTAACAAATGCAAAAATGGAAAGGAGAAAAGGATTTTGCATGCAAGATGCAAGCATGCATACATATATACATATATTTGTTATATAACATCTGCTGGTATGTTATTCTTATTTTTTCTTAACAAAACAATATAAAATTCCCTTCTGCTTGCTCTAAGTGTGCCAAAACAAGCAGAACAAACTCTTAGTTGAGGCAGTCAAAGAACAACAATATTTCAGATTCACTACCAGTCCATCAGACAAAGCAATGCAATGATAACTGATTACATACATATTTATATTTTGACTGAGTGATTGTTACTTTTTTTTTTTGGTTCGCCAACCCCCCACCACTGACCCTGAATACATTTTCTATGAATACACTAAAATGAATGTTCAAGCTATCATTGTAATTTGGAAAATGTTCGTTGGTTTCTTTACATTTTCTTCCCTTCTCCAATGTCTTTCTTTCCTTCGTTATTTATTCTCTCTCATTATCCTTTTCCTTTCACTCTACTTCTCTCTTTCCAAGTTAGATCATTTCTGTCTAGATTTTAAGAAGCTTATATGTTCTAATTCAGGTTTCTCTAGTTATATATTAATGCTGTGTGCGTGACCTTTGCTGCTACAAATTCCAGCTATAATTTGTATTATTACTAGGGTGCTAATTAAAGGGGCATATATGTGCAGTTCTAAATGGTGAGATGTGAAGTATTTGCACTTAATTAAAGGACTACTGCTTCCATGTTTCTACTTTGTCAGCTCCTGATAATTTGGACATCTGCCCCAGGGAGTTGAAACTTTAGTTTTTTTCTATAATTTCAATTTTCACTTATTTGACTTATACAGTATTTTTTTTAGCTGAACAAATAATTGCTGTACAGTACTGGTGTTTCATCTCTATTCCTTCTTCCCCCCTACAGCTAATTATGTTCTCTTTAGTTTGTATTCAGCAGGGATGACCTTTGAATATTAAAAAGACTTTTTTTTTCCCCAAAACTACTTTGCCTTACACTATTTTACATCAACAGTTATTATTACAATTTTTCATTAATATTATTTCTGCAGGGCTTAACATCCAAATCGTTTTCAACACTCACAAATAGAAAATAATCTGTGTTCGTAAGACTAATGAAGAGGGATACTTTAATAGCTCTAGGTATTAGCTGGAGATGTAAAACATAACGTGGACTGAAGTCAAACTACATTTATTTGAAAGAGAAATCTTTAAAGGAAAACCAAAGTAGAAGATTTGAGTTTGATTCGTATGGTTCCAGCACCGAACTGACCCGCCGGGTTTCCGGTGATAATTCCCAGGGGGAACCATGCCCCAGTCCGACCCTGCACACTTCTTTTGGGCCAATGTATCATTTACTGTACAGTAGAGCTTATGCTGTGTGCAACATATGGAAAGACTTAAAAGCTACACTAGCAATACATGTACAAGGTAGAAAGCCTAATTTCTATGGAATTTTTCCTAAGGTTATAAACTGCATAAGATTAGCTTAAAGGAGAACTAAAGCTCATTAGGACTAGGGGGATCTTTAAGGGGGAAATACTTACCAATAGACTTCAATGCTGCCTCCTGCTCTCAATATCAAGCCAAACTCTCCTGCTCTGCACAATGCTGCAATCCTCTTCACTTCCTGTTCTATTTTGGAAAACTGAACAAGTGCAGAAGCAGTTATAAATCAGAATTCTGCTTCTGCACCTACCCAGTGAACCCTAGCAAAATAAATTTAACATACCTGTATTGTAGGGTTTTCCTTCAATTTTAGTCAAATGCAGCCAATATTATCATTGGTGCAGGGTTGATTATCAGTAGGTTACTATGCATGTTGTGATCACCACTGGACTCTATGTCACCCTGCAGTGTGCAGCTGAATAAAATCATTTTGAGCCCTGCATTATGGATAACTTAAAGGTTTCTGGTGTTAAAAGAAGTAGCCAAACCTTTTTAATGACATTGTAATCACTCTACATAGGTACAGCAGTTCAGCATGTTACAAATGGAGATGTAAAACTCCTAAAGGAAGGCTGTATGTAATTCAGTATAAAAACTGCCATTTTTTAATTTATAAACTTGTATAGGGAATCTAATTGTAGCACTCTAATGTCAACAAAACCAATGGCGTAAAAGTGTATATTTTGAACTGTGTTTATTAAGCACAGCACAGTGCCCCCCCCCCCCCCACCATTAAAACTCAGATAAGTGAATTAAAAATAAGATTAATGACCACATCTTTATCCTAGGGATTGCACAGGACATTGTATCATAATTCCCATATCCATAAGTACATTTCATGCCACATTTCATGGTGTTCCAGTTATGTTAGTTAAAAATTATATTTATTTGACAGTTATAACTTGACCTCTAATCAACTTATTGCACCCTAGTCCCTAAGTAGTATGTAATAACCATGTGCTTTTTTAATTGGGGAGCAGAGATTTAGTTGAGCATGCTCAGAAGTAGACAGTGCCCAGGGCACAAAGAAAGGAGGGTACTAAACTTACAAAATATATTTTTTTGTATTCATGTGTTCATTAGCTCATCTAGTAGTCCTCAACTCTATTTAAATCTGGAGTTTCCATCATTTATTGACCTCAGTCAGGCTTGTCTGACTCTTCAGAAAGTCATGGTTTTGTTCTGTTTCACTGTTTCTCTGCTCTAGCCTGTTCTGGTGTCCTTGTTTCTAGTCCAGTTCCTACCATCCTGTGCCCAGCATTGTTTACCAGAGAGTTTTGATTGCAGTCTCCATACAGTCCCTTTTTAAGAAGGCCCATATCCATTTTGGTAAAGAAAGACCAGATTATTTGAATAGGTCCTTGTGCTAGCTGGTAGGATTTGACAAGACAACAGCAATTGAAGGGGTTTTACAAGGATAGGAACCTAACTACCATAGTAGCCCTAGTACAGAAGTAAAGAGATTTAAATGATTTACTGTAGGTATACATCTTAATTAGTTTGATTGATCTGTGTCCTATGGATTATTAAAGGCTCCATGTATTAAAACCAGTGGCTGTTACTGTATAAGAATGTTGGATCTGTATAAGAGTACTCCAGAGTTAGTAAAATACACATGCCACACTTAACCATATAATGGAACTTATGGTAGGACTTGAAAGTATGTTTACCCATGAATTGAGTGAAAAGTTCAAAGTTGAAATATTTTAGAGTTGTGTGACTTATTGTTTTCTAGATGCTGAATATCTCTTGTAGTAATTTACTTCCATATCAGGGAATTTGCAAGATATTACTTAGAGATTGTAGAATTGCTAGGTAAGTTATAAGGGTACACCCAACCCTGTTCCTCCTTAACCCATGTTATAGGAGCCTATCTTCTTCTCTACTTGTTATAAGCATTATTATATGTTATGTGTTATGAGTACATGCGTATACCTACTCATATATAAAAAAGAAAAATGATTTCCTCTGAATTAATATTCATAATGCACATGTTTATGCTGTGTTATTCAGGTTATGCATGTAGTACATAGCTTATAACTATTGACTATATTTTAGCAAACGTAATTAATTAGCCATTACTCAAACAGCTGTGTTTTACAGTGCATCTCCAATTGTATGTATTTATGTATAATTTTATTTATAAAGCACCACAAACATACGTAGCACTGTACATTTCAGTAATAAATTATAATACAGACATGGGAAAAGTGCATGAAACAATATAGCATAAGAACACAAAGATTGCAAAATATGATGCAAAATCCAATTGCAAATGCAAGCAAATGGACCCCGCATGGTCAAATGGGTAGCAAAAATTGATATACTGATAATACAGTTATCTATTCCATTTTATAACTAATTTTGCAATGTAACTAAGAATACATCCAGAAACATTTATTTCGTTTCACATACACATATTATGAATCTTCCTTCTGATGGGGGTTTAAGGGAATAATATTATTCTAAAATCTTCAGCGCTTACATTACATTTGATTTCTCCCTGCATTTTTACACAGGGATTCCTCATCTTTATCTTATAAGCAAAAACTGCCATAAGTTTAAAACAACAACAAAAAATCATGAGAACACTTTGATATTTTGTTGTAAATACAGTGTCACCCTAAATATGACCCTTGAAATTCTACTGTATTTATTTTTTTCAAGTTTATTGCCAGCAGAATTCTCATCAAACTATTTTAACTATAATTAAAGGGGGTCCAACCTAAATATCAGAATCTGGGAAATAACCCCATTGCCTGACAATCTGGCAAAGGATCAGTGGATTAACCAGCGAACTACACCAGTTGACATACATTTATACTTCTGAAATGTAACTTACTATTGTACGGTGAAATAATTAATATCATTAAATAGAGTTTATTTAAATAGATTTTCAAAGAATATTACATTATTGCTTCATTGTTAAAGAATAAGAAAAAAATACTTTGCAAAAAGGTTGAAATGTAGAGTGACCCCAAGAAACAGCCTCGGTTGGTTTATAATACAAAGTTACACATTGTACAGTTTTGCAATCTATAATGACATCATCTGGGTTTTGCAGGATTTAAATGAGTCTTGAGAATATAAGCCATTCCTCTGACTTGCTAGCTGTTATTTCTTCGGAAACTTACTGAGTCATTGAATGTTAATAAAGATTTTAATAACCCAATGGCTAGACTTGCTTTTCAAATGAGAAGCTGTGACCTTTGAATAAATGAAATACCCTCTTGTTTTATCACTCACATTCATAGTCTTCCATACTTTGCATATAAAGTGAAGGTTTCATTTTGGAAAAATTATTTACATAGCTCCTGAACAAAGAACAAATTTGAAATAGAGTATTAAATATAACCGTAGCACTGCTAGATAAATAGTTGTTCTTTATGAATGGGAATATTCTGTTATTTTTTTCTCTTGGAAACTTTAAACTAATAAAACACATTTATAGACAGAAATAAATGTGGTGCAATTGCCTAGATTTAATAGTGACATAGGGTTTTAATTGGTTTTGGAAAGTTATAATTTTGCTGTATCGAATTAACACAGTTTCAGAATCCATATGCAATAAAATATAGGTAACGGCTAGAGAAACAGATTGTTCTGCAGTGAGCAGCTCTCTTCCTGCTTGACTTTATCAACAAGGTTATAAACATTCCCATAATGAGCTGTCTCACATAGCATCATATTAATAAAAAGAGTCTAAATTTAAGAAGTGGAGCTTTGCAATCCAGAAAACTCTTTGCTGCAGTAACCACTACCTACAGGAACATCAGTGTGGGAATTATATGGCTTTGTGTAGACTTGTTCTTTGTAACCCAGAATCTTTGACCTTTTGACCTCTCTTCAAGGTTGTAGCAATTTCAAATATTGTATCTTGCTCCTGGGAAGGTCAAGGAGTCAATAGTGTTACATTTTGCCTTTTATTTAATTGATTTGCATATTATTTCTATATTTTGCATTTTATTTTAGTACCAGTATCTTTTATAGCACCTTACAGAGACAAAAAAAATTCCCACCAGTTTCTGCCCATGTGGAGCTTACAGTCTACATGATGTCCAGAGTTAAAATTGAACCCAGTGATACAAAAAATCAACATAAAGCACTAAGCTACTGCACTGCCCTTGTATGGGCATTATAATTACAAATTCTAAACTGCCTATTCTTAATATCTACTGAGTGCAGCCATTGCAATGCCATGGTCAATAGCAAATAATTAAAATTATTTTTTTTCCATTTATGTAATTATTTCATCTTCCATGATGGCATCATAAATGATATTCTGGAGTTTGCTACAACAGACACAACATTTATATTTCTAGCAAGTAAGTTTGCAGTATTTTTAAAATAAAATACTTTATATATATTCATTTATAAAATACAAACGTAGTAATTTAAGATAATTCATGATAAGACAGTACTTTTTCCAACAACCCTGTTTAGGAAATAATGTTATTAGAGAAAGACTTTGATAAAGTCAGCTATGCTACATATATAAGACACTAAAGCATTGGTTTTAAACCTGTGGGTCATGACCCCTTTGGGGGTAGAATGATGCTCTCACAGGGGTCACCAAACATGCTGCTCCACTACCTAACTCCAGTAATGAGCGGAGGTTCCTTTATACGGGGTGCTAGCGTGGAGACATCACAGCCAATGTCATCACGTGATGAGTGTACGTGATAAAGTTGTGCCCGAATGTCACCACATGACATGTAATGCAGTGGTGTCACCAGCATCATGACATCATCACGGGGTTGTGGATCCAAGAAAGGTTGAGAACCGCTGCAATAAAGCATTATGTCACCAAGAAAAATCACCAAAGTGGAGCATTGTCTTTGGTTTCCCAGTATTCCAATAACCATTAATTACCATTTCAAAAATATTCACATTTTCAAAGAGAATACAAATGAAAACATATTCTAGACCTGTATACATGACTAGCACCAAAATATGTTTGATAAACAATCATAATTATCTCTAAGCTATAGGATCTGAAACCTAGCCTTTGAGCTTCACCAATAATGCTTGTTTTTTAGATGACTGCTGAGAATCAAAGGAATTAGGATATTCTAAAAGATTCCCAGTACTGATGTGCATGTGTCTAAAAAAATTGTGTATTATTAGCAACTCCTTGAAACTAGAGAATCACTAACTAGATATTAGTATGGTAGCATTATAAGAAACCACATAGAAGAACACTGGCTTATAGAAAGAAATGTTGATAAGTAAACTATATTGCATTTATTTCAACCATGATACTGTACAAAGATGTTAGGCCAGCACTTTTTTATTTCAAGTTTAAAAAATGTGTCTAGTAAATTAATGGAATTTTAATGTATATACAGAAAAACAGATACAACATAATTAACACTCTTTATAGTAATACTGAATGCTAAGATAATTTGGAATGTACTAATTTAAAAAAAAATCAAATTGTAGTTGTACTATTTCAGTGTTTACTGAAATAATTAATCAAAACGTATATGATTTAATTTCCTGATATGATAAAATCATTGCTATTGTGTTAAAATAAAATCTACATTAAACTACTAAAAATTACTTTTTTTTACTTTTTATAGAAGATGAAATAATCATGATCTGAATAATTCAGTCTTCTCTTGATGATAGGTTTACAGGGTATATATTTTATTAAATGTCAAGACTGACAAGATATGGGATATAATAGAAGATAACTGTTGTGCGCCTTCCTAAGCACATTAGTGACAACCTTTGTCTGGAAAAGGTCACCCATTTAGGAGATACTATTTTATAAAAGAAAAAAAATTAAATGTATCAGAAAACTAGGTAAAGTATATTATTAAATATTTAAACATGACATTTGTATTAATTTGCTAATTGAAAGGTAACATTTTACAACGTTGCTTTTTAATGCTGTTTTCCATTTTAGTGATTGTTTTAAACTAACTAAAAAATAGTGCTGTTTTGCCATTTGTGTTTTTCATTACTTAAGGATTTTTGAATATATGACTGATGTATCCCAGTGATGCTCTTGTTAGAGTTTTGTAATGATTTTTGTAATAATTTCTGTAATGATTTCTAATCCGTGTTTATATAGTGGATAATGTACCCATATTTTTAGAATTTATAAGAAAATTAAAGGTCCACAAAGAGTTTCAGTACCATACAAATGCAAAAGGCTGTACCTTCTACTTTCTTGGAGGGGCCACATTTCAGCCTCTATGTCACGGATAAAAAAAAGTCTTAACTTGACCATATAGCCAAGAATTTGATATAACCTAGACTATTTCAAACATTTGTAGAATGCTGATCACTGACATAACACAAGCATTAAGACTCTACTGTATTTTATTTGGAGACCTACTCCTATCCTGTTACTCAATGGTCCTAAAAATGAATATCAGTGAATATTAGTGTTTATGCAAATACAATGAATGTTATTAAAAAACTGATGTTTAGAAGGTGGTAGTGTTGTTATTATGTCAGCATCACTCCATTAAGGCAGTAATGATAAGTATGTGTGCAACCACAATTTCGTTGCTTTTTTCCCCAAAGGATTTAAAAGCTCTAATAGAAAATTAGCATATACATGCCACAATTTCAATCACTTATAGAGAATGGTTTAAAGTTTTATAAAGCTATGTGAATTTTACATCATAATGAAAACACAAATAAAAAGGAATGTAGATCTTTATCTGGCTACTGCACTGCAACTGATCTAGTATTGATTAAAAAAGGTATTGATTTGATATTGAATGATCTTCTGCCCCCAGTATGGGCCTCAACGAAAATCTGCACCAGGGACCTACAATCCATTACTTTGCAAGAAAATTATGCTTGGTCTGGGGAAAATATGTGTAAGTGGATTAGAATCTGACTGAGTGGTAGAAAATAAACAGCGGTTATTAATGATACATATTCAGATTGGGTCACTGTTACAAGTGGGGTGCCAAATGGACAGAAAATTGTTAACTGACATTTAACATAAATGTTACGTTATGCATATGGGAAGGGGAAATATATGTAAAGATTATTTTTAAAATGGGAGAAATGGACAAAGCAGACATGGAAAAGTAAAGAATATCCATGTGTTTTAATGCTAGTGTATTGAGATGAATGGATAAGGACAGGGGCGGTCCTGGCCCTATTGGTGCCCTGGGCCTCCCCCCCATGCCCCCCCTGCCCCATGCCGGCCCACCTGCCCCACAACACTTCCCCCTGCCCCACGACATCCCCCCCTGCCCCACAACACTCCCCCTTGCCCCACACCCCCCACTCACCTCCAACAGCATTCCAGCGATGCACCTCCACTGATGAGGTAAGTGGAATACGACAGTGCTTCTCAGATGTTCTAAGAATACAGCCGACAAGACCCGAAGCAGCCAAGGAGCACCGTCGCATTCACCTTACCTCATTAGAGGAGATGCATTGCTGGAACACTGTTGGAGGTGAGTTGGGGCATGGGGCAAAGGGGGCAGAGTGGCGCAGGGGGTTTTGTGGGGCAGGGGGGCGTGGGGGGAGGTCAAGTTTAGCAATGGGTGATGTGGGCGATAGCACCCCTCAAATAGATTTCACCCTGGGCCGTCGCCCACTTCGCCCATCAGTAGAACTGGCCCTGGAGATGGAAGTGTTGGATCAACTAGCAGAAATGCACCAAAGTTGCAATGCCCACCACTTAAAGTTGATTTAGGAAATGTAAATGCAAGTTTCATAGATATATAATGAACTTGTATGCAAGAAGTTGGATTTACCAAGTAGAAAAATGAGCATTAAAAAAGGCCAGTGGACTTCAAACAAGTGTGAAACTGACACAAGCCAAATGTGAGCATTATAATGGGATTGCCAGATTGAACCAACTTATTTTCATTCTTCAAATTATACAGTATGTTTCCTTGTTTTCATTCACCAAAATTACAGCCTTGGGGAATTTACAAAGCTCAGTGAGTATAAACAAAAGTGGGTGAAAACAAACATTTTTACAAAAAAAACCTTTGTTTTTATTATAATTTTACTTGATTATTTTCTTAAAAAATGATAACTATAATGGAATTAGGTAGAACTAAACCAACCAGTATTTCTTAGAAATTGAAAACATGCATTTCATTTGCCAAACCCAAAGAAAATGAAGCATTTTTAAAATGCTCCAAAGAAAACTAAATAAACTATTTATACTTGAATGAAATTTTGTGCAGTCCACCTTGATTTCATTTCCTGAACTCAAAAAACAAAACAAAAAAACTAAATCAAGAGAAACAAAAAACTTTATTGGAAAATCTAAATAGTTTTCCTTAGCAAATCTTGATAAGCAAGGCCTATAGAAAGAAATACTTTCTACAAGACGATTTAGTTCTTATATGTTTGTGTAATTTAAAGTTTGATATTACATCAACATTTGCCTAAGAATAAATTAAATAAATATAAAAGGATCACCATGTGCTAAAGACTCAGCTTGCACAAACAACAAATTTTATGCTAATTAAACCGCCTGTTATTAAAGAAGTCTACAGCAGGAAGTTCATTTGTACAAGCTGTGATTATACAAAAATTACATTTTATTAAACCTGTTTTTACACTGTCCATAACTTTATTTTTTATTTTGGATGAAGATTGGTTTGGAAAGTTAAACATAAAAAGTAATCAATAGTAAGTGGGGAAAATGCATTTTTGTCTTAATGCTTTATTTTCTAAACTTGAGTGAGTCAGATAGCAGAGCCTCAGTGTAACGATCACTTCAATAAGTGATTTTTAGCTCTAAGGGTAGCTTCCTCAACAAAGATTACAGTGGGCTTAGCGATACCCAGATGTCTTGGACAAGGTAAGGCACCTAGAGCAGTGTCTCCGTGGCAGGACTTAGAGTGGTAGTTCAATAGGTCTGGAGATAGTGGACCTCTGGAGTGAGAGCCATTGAGGTTGTTTTCATCTCAGAAGCTAAGCAAGGTATATTCAAGAGATAGAATTCCTGTGCACATATCATAAATTGGTGAGAGCTGCTCCTGTTTCTATGTTGTGAATGGATGGGAAACTATGCACAAAGCTGTACTTGTTTCATGAAATGAAACTGTGCTACCTCAAGTATTAAGTGTGTGTTCTTGTTTCCTGTGCTGTAAATAAACTGTTCCTGTTTGAAAGAAGAACCTCTGGAGTCCATTATTGATTTAAAGGTACAGGCATTACTCCTAATTTAAGTGGGGCCTATTCCTTTAGTATCTGAGAGAAGCTGTAAGTAGATTTCCAAAAGTGTATGCTTGTGTAACACCATTTTGACCACTCCTTCCTTTTATATGCATCCACTCTTAGATTACTGCACACAGCTTCCCTCAGTCTCTCAGGAGATAGACCCCACTTACATTAGGAGTAGTTCCTGTACCTTTAAATACACAATAAACAGCAGAGGTTCTTCAAACAGGAAAGGTTTATATACAGCACACTTGACAGGAACATACTCTAAACTTATAGTACTCTCCATTACCCTACATTAGCAACAAGAATCAGAAACAGCTCTCACCACTTTCTGGCTGTGTACAGGTACCCCACTCCTTTGGAACACTTAGAGGGATTCTTGCTCAGCATCTGAGATGAAACCAGCCTGAGTGCTTCTCACTCCAGGGGCACCAATATCTCCAGACCTAGAGAACTACCACTAAACCCTGTCACTGAGACCCTGCTAAAGGGCTAAGTATACAAAAATGTAAAAAAAAAAAACAGGGACCACATGCTTGCAAAGCTAGGAATTGTCTCACTGAAAGAATGTATAAAAATCATTAGAATCAATGCTACAATTCTACAGCAACAATACTGCTGACCAAAATGCTACAAAATGACGGCATTGTCCTCGCTTAAGATAATTCATGCATAGTGTGAGTATGTAAATTATTAATCCAGAAAAAAAGTTATAGCAGTGTTGTCTCCTGTAATCAGATCCATGCGAAGATAGAAATACAATACACAAAATAGGGAATATACACAACGGACTCTCCTACACAGTGGGTGAATTGACATGAACTGAAATAATTCGGGGAAAGATAATTTACAGAGTCCCTTAGATCTGTATAGTCTATATGGTGACTCTATGGTTTCTATATGGTATATTTTTGTCATTAATAAAGCTATTTATTATCAATAAGAGAAGTGATCTTTTTTCCCATTTTCCAGAAGTTTTTAATATGAAGACATTTTTGCCTTAGCAATATGTATTTTTAATTAATGGGGTTAATGATGAATGAATGTGTTAAACATATCAAAAACATTAAGATTCTAACCCTTGCAACAATCTCCTTTATTCCTCTTTCACATATAAACATAATGTGGATATATTCTGAGTTTGTGCTTATCAATATAATAAAACAATAAATAGAATGCCTTTTCTTGACAGCAGTCGGACATATTGACAAGGTCCAACTCATCTGTAGATGTAAAAGAGACCTAAGTGTAAATGTACAGATGCACATTGAATACTAGACATTTTCATTGGTGCTAATGTCAATATCAATTTGCCTATCCAGATGTACATAGTATGAGTCAATTCTAGCAGCTGTGAATTTAATAGCATTGTGCATATTCCTTTGAAAACTAGAAATGTAATTAGATGGCAAACTACCTGTGAAATTGTGATTTTTTTTTTGTGTTAATTGTTTATGATTCCCATCATTAGCAATATAATTTTTATTTTATGTGACAGCAAATTGAAATTTTTTTTAAGTTTTGATTTAAGAATGTTTGTAATAAAAAACAGTGCTGCCAATGTACACTGACCTTTAGTAGGAAATGACAGTTGATGAAATGTAATGTTAGTTACAAAAAAATGACAGTAAAGTTTAATGATGGGAGTGTCATGTTTTCAGCAGTTTTATATTCATGTTTTTATTCTGCATGACTATTCATTGCTTGTTGCTCCATAGAAATGTATGGTAATATCTCCCTCTAGTGGCCTTCCTATTTTCACAGCAAGCAGTCCAGTTTAAAGGAACAGTAAAGCCAAAAATAAAAAAAATAAATTATATACTCATTACTATCTTTTATTAAATATGATTTATTAGCAATTTTGGACAAAAAGTAAAATTTCTTTCCTGTAAAGAAGTGGTGTACAGCACTTCCGTGTTCCATTATCCTGCCTCTAACAGTGCTGGGGACTCTATGGCGCCCTGAGCAGGAGAACACCTCTCAGATGCTTGTTCCTTTCCAGCCATGCTCCCAGTGAAGCTCCATGTTGGCATTTCCTAGAAGTCACATGGTGAGAGTTCACGTCATCCAGGGATTACACGATGATGATATGTACACTCACCATTTGACTTCTAGGATATGCCAACGCAGGGCTGCTGTAGGAGAGTGGCAAATGAGAAAGGCACTCCTGTTAGGTGTTCTCCTGGTGTGGCCACTGTAGAGTCGCCGGCGCTGTTTGAGGCTGAGTAATGGAACATGGAAGTGCTGTACAGCACTTCTTTGCAGGTAAGAAATTTTACTTTTTGTCCAAAATTGCTAACAGATTGTTTTAATAAAAGTTAGTAATAAGCACATGTATAATAAAATGTATTTTTTTTTTTTTGGCCTTACTACTTCTTTAACAGACTTATCACTTTGAAGAACAAGAAGAAGCCTTTAGGTAACTAAAGTTTTCTACTTTCAGGAAATATATCAGTTGGCAGGCATTTGAAAGTTAATAAACTCGGAAAAGGATGATTTTACCTTTCCGAGTTTATTCCTGCGAGATCTCGGCAGTTTCTCATGGTAAAATATCACAAGATTTTTGTCGATCGATATTTACCAATAGTAACTTTTCGATCGAGTTTTTCTATTGAATTTTCGATGGAAAGGTTTACATAGGCAAAATATATACTACTATCTAGGCGAAATTTATAGGAAAAATTAGAATTTCATAGGCAAAATCTATACTATCTATACATAAGTCGGATTTTTCCAAATTTATTAAATTTCACACTTTGTCTCCTCAGAAATATATCAGATCCAATATGGCAGTCACGAATACCATTTTTCTTGCTTCAGAAGAAAAGTACTATTGGTATCTAATCTAAAATATTGCTTTTTACATTGAATAAAATTATACAGTATAGAGTAAGCTGAGGGCTTTGACTCTTTAACCAGAGAAAACCCCACAATGGAGATCTACAGTATAATCTGTGGCATTTCCAAAAGTTTAGCTCTTTGTGGCCTAACACATTTACCCCTTTTATCCTTATGCCATTTTTAGTTAATTTTTTGTGCATATAATATATTTCAATTGCTAATGTTATTGCACGCATTGATTTCAATCATACATTTTGCACAACTTAAATTTACCTTTAACAGAAAGCAATAATAATATTTATTTAAAACTCTCTCCTATACCCCCCTCTGAGAACAAAGCTGGGAGGGTAGAATTTCTAATCTGCAGCTTGGCTCACATTTTGCTGAAAATCTCATAATGTTCAGCTGAGAAATCTATATATTATTCACATATATTAAAGCAAGCAAACACGTTGGTTTTATATATCTCACTGTTAATGAAACAAGCATATAGTAAAAGGATTATCAATAATAAAAAGACCTGATAAAGTGTCAATATTGTCAATATATAGCAGTGCAACATCAATATCTTAAACTCAGTTTTGAGTAGTCATAAACCATTGAAACAAAATCAATTTACCCCTTCTTTCCGCTATAACAGAGTTATTATAGATGTCAGATCAATCAACTAAACCTATTTCAAAAAAGTCTGTCTTGGCAACTTTGTGAAATTATTCCCCATATCCTCTGTAAAATATATCACAGGCATTAATAATGCACAGTAGAAAATGTTAACAATTCATAACTGCAGAAAGTTTAGTTGGCGTTCTAAAAGACCGAGATGTTTAGTAAACAGCTTGATTAGAAAATAATGCAAAAAAGAAAAATTCAAAGTAACAGGAAAATATGTCTTTATTTCTGTGGGTTTTGCAGATTATTTGAAGTAATTTTGCTGTCATCAAGGCCTACATTTGCTTTCAGTAAAATTTATTGGAGTTAAGGGTCCAATTATGAGGAGTCTCCAACCCCCAATTAAGATAAGGTTAACGAACATATATGCATATATTAAAGTGTTGCCTGATGGATTCTCTATAGAAAATATGAAGTTCTTCAGTTGTAGAGCTAAACATACATAGAGCATCACTTGCCTGCCAACTCAATCACTGGAATGACATTATACACTATGTATTATAGTCCCCAGATACACAGTCCAGCATAGTCTAGCAATCAGACAGGCAGGTAATGCGCTATATTACTTTCACAAGTCTAGAGATGAAAAACGTGTGGCTGAACTACAACTAGCAGAATTTCACTGACTGCCAATGGCTCTTGCATTCATTTTCATCTCTTGCCCCCCTCCACCCCCATTTCATGTGTATGTATGGCAGCTGGTGTTTCTTGATGAATATGCCATGTTTGATAGTTTTGCATGCTGGGATTTTTAAAAGGTTTGTTATAGACTGCTCATCAGAGCTGGTGTAAATCTTTATTCCCATGGGACAGTTAAGAGAAATATATTACAGAATCCTGTTTAAATTTTGATTTAAGGGGCTAATTCATGAAAGTCTCAATTTGACTGTCAAAGTGAATTTGTGTCATTTTGGAACTCTATGCTAAGATGCAAATTGACTTGTCCTTATTCACTTCCCACAGGAATGAAGCAAACAATGTCAGATGCGGCTACTTGCATAGACGGGCATAGTCAGAAGGACAGAAGTAGAATGTGGAGTGATGCGAATTCCACCACTGAAGTGAAAGGACATCATCTTCACAAACTGTATAAAGTGACTAATACATCTCTTTCTATGTCTCCCTGTCCCTGGTTCATGTTGTCACTTGCTCATAAGCTTTATTGACACCTTTAAATGAACAGGCTTCATACATCAAACAGGAGCCCTACCATCAACTCCTTAATTTGTCACTGGTCTGGTGAGATAAAATTGCTGAATTTGATGTAGTATGCCTTGCTTAATTTTGCTACTTCGACATACTCTGACGATTGATGAATAGATGAATTATGGAAGTAATGTGTAATGTATACTCTATAAGTCGGTGAATGTCATAAGTGTTCGAATTGGTCACAAATTCACCACATCACAGTTTGCTGAATAGGCAAAGATTGGGAAGAGGTGAATGATTGTGAATTTGGACTTTTACATGACTGTTTGGACTGTTATGAATCATTTCCAAATAGAAAAAAATGGGAGAAACAAACTAAAAAATGAAAACAAATTTTTTTTCCCTTAGTAAATCGGCATTAAGCAACCTCTACCTCTTTCATTAACTGTGCCTCATCACCGTGCATGCAAAATTCAATGAATTTGAAACTTGCAAATTATAAATGTTTTCTAGGCAACTCTTTAAGAAATATGATTACCTGGATAGGTACATGTTGTGAACTACAACTAAAAACACTAATCTTTGATACTACAAGTATATTGTCTGCCAGCCTAAATTGCTATAATATGAAGCAGCAAATTTCTAATGCTTAGTATCTCATGGCCGTCATATTGGATCCTCATTAATATACTAATGAGAGTTAACTTTCCTTATGCAATGAAAGATATTTCTAAAAGTTTGGGTGTGTTTCGTATGAAGCACGGAAAGGTAGGATGCGCTGGAGGTAATTGACAAAAGAGAGGAAAAAATTCCCCTAGTGTGATGCAGTTTTTTAAACAGTCAATTAGTGTGATGTGCACAGCACAGTGAGATTCATTCATTTTTAGTGAGCGGTGAATATCACTAGATAGTGTACAGTGAGATTTTTAAGCTATTCCACTGACTCAAAACTTTTTTAAATATCACTGTGTGCATAAAAGTAAATGTGTATTTGGTAACTTTAACCATTAGCAGTGCTAGTGCTAGGTGAGGACCTATTCAGGCCACCCCTAATTAGAAGCACTCACCAGATGTTACTGGATCAAATGGCAACAATCAAAGATTAATCCTTGAGGTTGGCAGTCAATTTCTTTCCATTTTGCGATCATAGGATTGAATTGAAAGAAATGACATGTAATCATCCAATAAAAAGTATAACAAATTTATTTGTAGTTACTTACACATGAGATAAAATTCTTCAAGCTCTTGAAATAAAATTCCTCACAGGTAGCTATCAAATCTCAACACGTTTCACCGATTTAACAATCAGCTTCCTCAGGATAATGGCTTGCAGCTAACTGGGATGTTGGAAAAGCGTTTTCTGTGCTTATAACATCCCAGTTAACTGCAAGCCATTTTCCTGAGGAAGCTGATCGTTAAATTGGCGAAACGCGTTGAGATTTGATAGCTACCTGTGAGGACTTTTATTTCAAGTGCTTGAAGAATTTTATCTTATGTGTAAGTAACTACAAATAAATTTGTTATACTTTTTATTGCATGATTACATGTCATTTCTTTCAATTCAATCCTATGATCGCAAAATGGAGAGAAATTGACCACCAACTTCAAGGATTAATCTTTGATTTTTGCCATTTGATCCAGTAACATCTGGTGAGTGCTTCTAAATAGAACTTCAAGGATTAATCTTTGATTTTTGCCATTTGATCCAGTAACATCTGGTGAGTGCTTCTAAATAGTGGGGGCCCGAATAGGTTCTCACCTAGCACTAGCACTGCTAACGGTTAAAGTTACCAAGTACACATTTACTTTTATGCACACAGTGATATTTAAAAAAGTTGTGGGTCAGTGGTATAGCTTAAAAAGCTCACTGTACACTATCTAGTGATATTCACCGCTCACTAAAAATTCCAGAATCTCACTGTGCTGTGCACGTTACACTAATTGACTGTTTAAAAAACTGTATCACACTAGGGGAATTTTTTCCTCTCTTTTGTCAATTACCTCCAGCGCATCCTACCTTTCCGTGCTTCATACGAAACACACCCATTCTCTACTATTCAAAACAACCGGGCAGATTTGTTTTTAAGGAGTGCAAGCAGGAGGAGTACAAATACGCATATCAGCAGTTCAAAGATTGACTTTATATAATTGACTGTGGACTTTTCCCTGGACTGATTTCCAACTTCACTTTATTGTTTTATGGTATGATCATTGTGTTTTGATTATTAATTTGTTTTATTCAGTTTTATTTCTATTTTAAATTTTTAATTTATTGATCCAAAGGGCACTTAACCTATTTGAACACATTTGTATTTCTAAAAGTTTAGTTGATTTGGTAAAGGTGGAGAAATAACAGTAATATATCAATATCTCTGTTTTCATTTATTTGTAAAGCCGTTCCATTGAAGTTTTTGGATGATAAATGTTTGTCTGATTGAGACTGGTGAAAATCTATTATTCCCTTTGGAGTAGGTCTGGTTATTTTGCTGAAGTCAGATGTATTTTTTGCATTATAAAATATGGTCTATATCAATGTCAGTATGCAATAAAACAGCACTTAAAATCATGCAAAGTGTGGCAATTTTGATATTTGCCAATTTTTTTTTTTAAGAGTCCTATATGAATCCTGGTTGGGAAATATCACATTGTACTTTAACTGTGAATATCAATGAGGCTCAGTGGAAAATAACTTTGTATATTATTGCTGATCACTTCCCAAGACTAGAACTTAACAAAACTCAAAAAGGTCATTTTAGAGCTTTTCGAGTTTTTTTCGATGTAAAAAGTTGCTGTTTGATTGAAAAGTATTGATTCATTTTTTGATTGATTTTTTTTTTCCTGATCGAAACATTTCGATACAGCAAATACAATTTCACATTTAATGCTCCTTAAACATAATGCAACATCTTTTATTAATGAAATAGTCTTCATAATAAAATACAATTGTCATATTCTAACTCCTTAGAATTTGATCACTTCTGGAAGGATTTGCATAGATAGAAGCTGTCACTTCCCTATCCAGAAATTAGAATATGATAGAAAAAAGGACATATTTGTCATCACACTGAACATAAAAAGATGACTTAGGTTGTCAGCAGGAGCTTGATTAGTCCACAGCTGAAACTTGCTCAATCTGTATGCTTATGAGAGATACTGTCAATGTTCTGTGAGATAAAAGACAGATTCCCCACTGGAGTACACAGAAAAAATAATGTACACATCAATATACCTCCAATTTTGCCAGACTTTTATTCTTCAAAGAGAATAATCTAACACATAACCACATGAACTGTCTGCTGCCTTAAAAAAAGACACCAATCCTTAGTCACTCTATTACAACCTAAGGGACCTGGTGCAGTATCCTAATATTAAACTGAACTGTGTCAACGTTTTATGTGCATTGTACAGATATATCTAGGCTCTAGCAAGAAAAAAAAACACCCATCCCCTTTTTCAAGCTGAAGAATAATATTAAATACAGCGCTGTGTAAATTTGTGGCGCTTTATAAATAAAAATTATGCATACATACAATTCCTATGATTGTAGCTATTCGGGTTTAGATCATATAAGGGAGAATAGCCTCAAAAAAACATAAGGTCCGAAAGAAAATAGCTATAGAATTACAACATTGGCACAAGTAGCAAACCTAAATTTTTTCAAATATAATACTACACAAAAAGATTTATAAATAAAATGGAATACACCCTAAAAATGTAGATATATTTATGGAAGTGTATTTTGTATCTAGAGGTAATATAATTGTTTTGCAAACTTGTTTACTTGATGGCTGTGACTTTACTTTTTAGCATACAAGCACAGACAGACATTTTTTGTTGTTGTTGGGTTTTAAATCGTGTTGGGTTTTAGGTCCTAGGTCAAGTCATATTTGGCGTTTTAATTTTCTCTTTACCTGGAATTAACAAGTCCATCCAGTTCAGCTTATTATACTGAAAATTATCCCCATATTAGGGAAAAAATTCCTTCCCAACTCCAAATACAGCAATTCCCTTGAACCAGAATCTACCTTCAGTTATCAGTTAACACCTGATCTGAAGCAAAATCCTGTGACTTATTTAAAGTCATGAGTGTCATTATTCAGTATTTACTTATCATCATTTTATGCCCTGTAGTGGGCTCTTTCACTAAGAATTTTTCTTATTAATTTTATTTCAATAAAGGGGGAGGTAAGTTTTGATGATGTAGAAAGCTGAAATGTAAAGCAACTTAGTATATGGTACTGGAAAAGCAAACTTGGTTTAAATTGACTTCAGTTGTTTTTCTCCTTGTTTTGGCTGAAATGATTCTCAATAAAGCTGTTTGTGTTGAAGACTACTGCATGACTGCATACAAATCACAGGATGGCATTGCCATTTGCAGTAATTATGCACAGTGGTTTCATTGACCACTTGATAAAGCTGTTGCTTTGCCAAAAGATTCAAATGCAAATGAGATTTATGAACAGCACTAGCTGCCTTTTTCTTGTGGAGAGGGAACTTACCTCACATCAAACCATATCAACTCTGGGGAAAAAAATTACATTGATTCCAAACATTAATTCAAACCAGTCAATATCAAAAGCTGACATCAACCTTCATCTCCTATGGGACCAGTGTGGAATTTACATCACAAAACAGTGTCAAAATTCTTCAGTGTCGTCTATGTTTTGAATGCATTTTTTTTCCCTATTCAGTTTTATGGAAATGGATGAAAAAAATCAAACAGGAGTGACACAAATTTTGAAGAAGGATCTGTCAATTTTCCCATTGGTAAATAGGCCTCGACAGACATCAAATTAATTAAATTTGATGTAAAACAAAAACTCAAAAGTTAAGAAAAAAAGTTGTACAACATATTTGGGGAAATAGACCAGCTCAAGTTTAAGTGAACTATATACTGGTCTGTTCCAACATCCCTTTTTTATGTGTAATCCTCTAGGCCAATTTTATTTTGTCAAATTATTAAGCATAGAAAGGTATAAAAAGAAAAAAAAAAGACTTCAAAACAACATGTGTTGCTGCTAGCTATGTTATCTTATTTGTGAGTTTAATGCTGTCCTTACATTATATAGACGTTCTAGATTTTATTTCTTGCCTAGTGAAGCACATTTTTCCCAAAATGCACTTTTCAGCTTTTCAGGAGAGGGAAAAATGAAATCTGTTTATTCAGGCTATGGAAATATTGCATATTCTGCATGAAGAAATTTCATAAAGCTGAGGCACAAATGTATATATAGATAATTAAAATAATCAAAGCGCATGGCCAAAGTGTTAAATATTGAAATTATCTGGATTATTAAAATAATTGTTCAGTCAAGGTTGAAAATCGAAGCACAAATGAATCATTTATCTATGACTGAAAGTCAGCGTACTTACACTACACTGTACCTAATTAGCTTCCTCAGATGGCACAAAGAATATTTTATTCTTTAAATAAATTTACAGCACGTAGCCTTTAGCAATTCTTTGAAATCTGTTAAGGAACTCAATGTACATTTGTTGTAAATGGTTGATATGCCCTTAATTACTTTGCTATAATTAATGTGATAATGAAAAAAAATTCCAAAACTGTTATTCACATTTGATATAAGACCTGCTCTTCTATAAAACATAGATAATTCATAGACACATTCATTTCTATAAATTATGGCAATTTATAACTGAAGTTTTTCCAATGGTCAGTTCACAACACTGACAAAGATGTTGTTATTTTCTGAAGCAAATGATATCATTAGAAAACAATCAAAATATCATTAAATATACCTGGTTAATCCTTAAAGATTATGTTCCAAGTCCCCATCCATAGTAATTTAGATGAATTACTCAAGTGAAATTTAAGAAATTCGGAAAAGCCTGATATCGTTTTTCTGAGATTATCCCGAGAACATCTTGACTGTTTGTGCGGTAAAAATTGCTCGATATTTTCGAGCGGCATTTACCGGCAGAAACTTTTCGATTGAAAAATCGAGATAGAAAAACTTGGTCAAAAGTTTCTGTCGGTAAATATCGATTGAAAAAATCTCGCTATATTTACAGAAAGAAACTTATCTAAGATCTTTTGGAAATAAACTTGGAAATCAGGCTTTTCTGAGTTTATTAAATTCCACAAGGGTCATATTTACTAAAGTTGGAAAACACTATTTGCTGTTTTTTACCATTTTTGCTCATTTTTTTGCCACTATTGCAATTTAGTAAGCCCAGTCCAACAACATTTGCGAGGTTGAAGGTGGCAAAAATCCATTATTCCCCATGGAGATGAGTCTGTAAAATTGTTCTAAGTCCCTGGAGTAATAATTGGTGATATCACTATCAAAAGGGTCCCATTGAAATTAATGTTAATGGTAGTCGTATTACCACATTGATATTTACGGATATTGATACTTTTTTTTGAATTTCATAAATGAAGGGAAGAGGAAAATGCACAGGAAAACAAAATGGGTGATGTCGTTTTCTAACTTTAGTAAATATGCCCCTTGCAAATGTGTCTACAAGATTTTCTCTTTTCCCAGTGCTAATTTAGCCTTTTCCTTTGCAGACAGGAAGTCAGCTAATGTGTCCCTATCCCTTAAACCATTTTCTTCAAATAGTTTAAATTCAGTACTTAAACCCATTGTTTCAAAAAGTAATTGCAAAACCAGTTAGGAACTGAGTGCACGATGCAATTTAAATAAAACACAAATGTGTAATATGTTTGTCAGATTGTGATAAAACTGAATGACGTTTTCTTTTTGGGTGTTACTGGCGCTATAAGTGAAAAAAGTACATTCTCACATGCTACATTTTTATATTGTTTGAAATATGTTTTTTCAGAGGAGCACAAACAATGCTAATGTTCAAAATACTGTTTCCAAACTTTGCAATGTATAGACTACACACATACCTAGTGGAAAAGATAACCAGTTAATCTGAGGATTAAATATTTATTTAATATTGTACTTTATATCACTGTCCTAAATTATTGCTCTTCAGGTCTGTGTATAATTCACCTTGTTTCCAGATTAATGAGCCTTAGCAACCAAAATTGGAACGTAAACAAGAGATTATGATTTATGAACAAAGGTGCAAAAATAGTAAAACAAAAAAATTAAATAATAATGATGATTAATCATTTATAAATTACTAACACAGGTGACCAATACTTTTAATTTTATGCAGCTCTAAATACAGCTGTTTTATATATAAAGATATGAATAGTGCTGTAACAGGATTAGAAAAAATAGCATCATATGAGCTGAGCATGCCATACGAAGATGAAATGCAATCCGTATGGATTCTGTTTATTCTTAATAAACTCAATAAAAGCAATATGCTTTTTTTAAAGAATTTGTAATTGATATCTTTACCCTGATGCCTATCTGCTTCTTGCTATACATCATTTGTCTGCTAACTTAACAACCCTATCTTAATCACTATTTCATATTTTGTTTCTCTGAGATGTATTAATACATTTCCTGGAAATGCTTTCTGTTAAAACAACAGTTCTCTTTCCAGGAATAAAATGACATTCCTGATAATCAATAGTTGTAAAGCAATTGTTTGATTCCCAGAGGTACCGAATCACCGCTTGTTTTTTCCCATTACAGAATGTGTAAAGAACATGTAAAATCTTTTGTGTGTTTGCGCACCCTCCGTGTATAAACCAACACAATAAAAGAAAGCAGTGTTTTCTTATTCTTTCTTGCAATGGAACAGTGGATTAAACTATATGTATTTTGTTGAAACCCAGCATTTAATTTCACTTAATTATATTTCTTATATTAATGATTTTTGATAGGTCTTGTCAATCCTTTCCTCACTGTACCTGATTGCTGCTAGTTACCATTGCCTTTATTGTATTTGCTGCCCTTTGTGTGGATAATTTATTTGCCTCTGCTGCACCCCCCCACCTCACTCTCACATATAGGGCCTTATTGACTAAAGACCAAAGTCGCGTATAGCTTTGAATTGACATTTGTTTGCCTTTTCCCCATTTATTTATTGAGGAAACTCTGTGATGTGATGACTATGCAACCAACTCGGTCATGTTCTACCTGGTCTGTATGATAAACAAAGGTTGCCCCCAGGCCGCTGGGCAGATTCACACTTAGCTACATGTCTGATTGCGTTGTTGTACTGCAACAGTTAGTGCTATACCTTATATTTCTATTTTAATTTGAAACACTTCACATATATATGTGTGAAATAGTTTATCTCGCACTTAATTTTTAAATTACTTTTAAACCTGACTGCTCGCCTGCTACGCTTTGACTAACTAAGCCGCATTATGTAGAGAGCAACATCTGATGCTGTTTGTGCTATGCAAAAAAAAAATATCCTGCTGTTAGCTTCTTCAGTAAGAGAACTATTGGAACATTTTATCACAAATACACTTCAACACTCAAATTCACACTCTCATGAATAAGCCCCTTAATGAGGAAATCCTTAATCTGGGGAGCCAAACTTGTAACCTCGTAACTTATTCATGAAAGTCTGAAAAGTCGCATCAAGGTGAGAATTCACATTAATATGCCACTTCTCCATCTTCCCTTATACAGCAAACTCTGCAATGCGGTAAACACACGACAAATTCAGATGCCAATGATGTGGACTAAGAGACCTATTCTCATTTTGCATGTGCTTACACAGGTAATTCCCCTATTCATCAAGTGTTGAGTCTATTGAAGTAGCAAATTCGGCAAGGCATACTGCTCTGGCAATTTAGGGGGTTGATGGCAAGGCTCTGATGTGGCATAAGGCAACTGTTTTTTGGGGATACGGTGACATAGAAAGGGATGTATTTTTTACTTGATACAGTTAATGGGACATTGTGAGGATAACGTCACAGCACTTCACTGGTGGCATTTGCATCACTCCTACTACTCCACACAAAGCAAGAAACTGCATCCGATGGTGTTCACTTCTTTGATATAGAAATCCCCTGTTTAATGAATAGGCAGAAGGGAATCTGCAACTATTGGAGTGTAGTGACCCAAAATGACACAAAGTCATTTCAACAGTTGAATTTGGACTTTTATGAATAAGGCCCAATTTCTAATTGTCTAAATTATCATGCGACAGATCAGTAATCGTACTTGTAGATGATAAACTTTTAAATCCTTTTTGCTTTTCTAGTAGACACAGTTAGCCTTTTGTGAACAAAAAGTCACTCAAATACTATAAAGTTGGTAAAATTGGTTTATTGTGTTCAAATTACAATAGTAAAAAAAAAATTGAAATGCCCAAAAACCTTTATAGTTACTATATATTCAATCTGTGCTTACAAAAACAGTAAATAATATAGAGAAAGTATGATATTTAACTGGGCTTTCTAATTCACTTCATGAATGTGTATTATGTAAAGCTCCATAGAAGACAAAAAGCAATAAAATTCATGTATTTAACTTCAAAGATCATATTTTAACAAAATGCTGTTTCTGAACAACTTCCATGCCCATCCAAATATTTATATTATGGTGTTACTGGTCCTTTAATTACCTTACTGCAGAGAACCTATTAAAATGAAAGAATAAAATAGTATAACCTTGGAAAAGTGTAATGAAGGTGACATTTTCAACATTCACTTTGTTATATTATTAAGTCCAGTTGCCTCAGCAAACTAAATTTGGTCACTGGGCATTTGATAAATGAATGTCTTCAAAATATCTATATATAAGTTCACTGTGTACATACGTTAAAACAAAATCAAAGCAATGGACAAAAGCTCAGTTGCTTGCTTCTAAAATTAGTCTAACAAGACAGACATATTAAGCTTTTGGCAAAGGTCATGGAGAAAGGTTAATGTCCTGTTTGCATTTGTGGGAAAAATGTACTTTATCTGACATAATATGTAAAGAATACATCTTCCTTCCTTCATCTGTAACTATTGTACTTAGCTGGAAATCTCAGATAACATTAAATTTACATTTGTAACACTGAGCACAGTGCAGCCAAAAGATAAAATGGATGATATGGAGACTGATGCTGCTTTGAAATATCCACACATGAAAAGTTAAATATCCCCATGGATTTAAAAAATGAATATAAAATGGTTTAGAGGACAAAGTAAAAGAACTATTTAAAGTCTTCAAAAATGTTGTAATTACAATAACTTTTACTAATTACTTTTAATATTAAAAATTATGTTATAGACAGTAAATTGTCTTCACCAGTAATAGAAAATGTACATATATATATATATATAAAAGGTAGGATAAAGTGGTTGTGTTAGTCCACAGATGAAAAAAAATGGGTATTGCAGCACTTGGTGATACTTTTCTTATTAGACTAACAGTCAGTTCATATAGACAAGCTTTCAAGAGGTTTGTCCTCCCTTTTTCAAGTCTCAAGCAATAATGAATTTAGAAATTAGAAGTGAGTTATAAATCCATAAAAACAGGCAAAAAGACATTATGCTAAAATAAACAAACTATTGGATCACAAAGCAATCGGGTGTTGTAAATACTAGTATTTATGAGGATTATCATCATAAGGTATACAGATACTGAGTGAGCAGCAATCAAAGCATTATGTTTGTCATCACATGACATGACACACCCAGAAGCCCCACACACTGAGCACCATAGTCACAAGTGGAGAATCCGGCTCTGAAGGAGAAAGTAGCGGTGCATTGGGAGCAAAGGATAAAGGCACATGAGAGTTGATATGTACATTTTACCAAAGTGTGTACACTATACAGTAGGTGATGGTACTGTGCATTTAACCCAAACATGTACACTACTGAGTAGAAGATGATATTGTGCATTTAACCCAATTGTGTACACTATACAGTAGATGATGGTAATGTGCTTTTAACCCATGTGTGCAGACTGTACACTGAGAGGTGATAATGTGCACTTAACCCAAGCCTGTTTGAAATGTACAATTAGCAGTAATTAAGCACTAACTGTGCCCTTGTCTTTGTTCTGTAATATACTGTAGGGGTTATTCACTAAGGTACAAATTCGACTGTCGAATTCACAAACAGCGGATTCCCATAGTAAATCTGCAACAATTTCCCCATTGTAAAGTCGCGACAATTTTTTAATGTTAAGATTGCGACAATTTTCCCATAATGAAGTCGCAACTGCGACAATATTCTCATTATAAAGATGTGACTGTGACAGTAGCAGCCTATTGCGACTATCTTTATCTGACAAATTCACACCTATGCGCAACAATTTGGACTTTAGTTAATAACCCCCTGTATATCTAGTGTGGGATGGATGACCTCTTCTGATTGTGATAAGTAAAATTTGCTTATACATTTGTTTCTCTACTTTGCACTTCAACAAGCTTTATCAACTAGAGAAACAAGGCTAGCAGATATAACATAATGTTATTTTATAATTAACAACAAAATACAAAGTTAATTCATTTTTCCATATTCCCATCATTAGCCATGATGATATCAGGAACTCTCTGAACTTTATCCAACAGTGTATCTTGTATTTTTGTAGGACTATCTGTGCATGCCTAAGACTAGGTTCACACTATGCACAACGCATAATACACTAGTGTGAAAAAGGAAAAAAATACGCTCCAGTGTATTTTTCTATTGTATTTACCAGCGACAGTGTGAACACTCCCACAGCATTCACAGCTCTTCCTATCTGGCTGCATTTTGTGCACGGTGTATCATACACAGGCCAAAATGCGATATCCAGCATTCCGGACACGGTGTATGCAATTACACGCTAGTGTGTCTGGGACTATGTAAGTACATTGAACTGTATGTTTTTTTTTAATGCTAGCATATCATGTGCTGCAAATCATATGCTAGTATAAACCTATCCTAAATGAACATAATATTGCAGTCCTATGACTACTGAGTTTACAAGATATGCTATAACTCTGTTTTCTGTTCCTCCCACTTCCAATGAATGCCCTGGGCACAGAAAACATTTTGGGGGTTATTGACTAAAGTGAGAATTTGACTGTCGAATTCTCAAACAGCAGATTCCCATAGCAAATCCGCAACAATAGTAAAGTCACAACCGTGACAGTAGCTGTCTATTGGGTAGTGTGTGATACCATCTTTAGCTGGTGAATTCATACCTTTACACAACAATTTGGACTTTAGTCAATAACCACTAATATCTTTTTACAGGCTATGATAACAGCATCTGATTAAAGACTGCTGTTAAGAAAAATAAACAGTTTGATTTTATTCCACAGAGCAAGTTTCAGCAATGGAACAATATTGAGATATCACAAAAACTGTGCACTGAGTGAAGGATGCTATGCAAGGGAAAATAGCAGAATAAAATAGTGATGTAATTAATAAAGGATCTGAAAGAAGAAAATAGATTAAATTAGAAAAAAAAAATGTTTACTTTGAATTTTCATCCACTATAATCCAAAAAAATGTAAGTAATTTAAAAACTTGCACCAATGCAGTAACTGATAGAAAAACCAATGATCAACTATTGTGTAATGTGCCTTTTGATGACATATGGTTGCCATGGGTTACTGCACATTAATACAGTTACAGTTTATTAAATGGGAAATAATTTTAAACGAATCAGTTGCTACCTTTGTTGAAAAAGTTATCCATACTTCAAATACAAACTAATTTATAACCATTTTTTCTTTGATCACTTCGTGATATTTTATAATGTGTTAAAGAAAGAGCATTTTAGATATTACTGGTTAAAGATCACACCCTTTTTTAAAATAAGTATTACGTATGTCAGTTTCAACAAAGTAAGTTTTTTTTAATAAGACTGTGTTTTACTTTTTGCCTGTAAATGGCTGCAGGAATAAAATTTTGCAGGATATAAGTGATGTTTGTGGTAACTTGAGACTATTACAGTTTTATATTATTTGATTGTTGTATAGAGGGTTCGCCTATCGATTATTTTGTCAGCATGTAGCATGATGGATAGTTTAATAATAGGTTTTAATGCTTTACAAAGTTAGTTTTGTGGGTTGACCTTGAAAGAATATTAATAGGTTATCCGAAGTGTTGCTCTGATTACAGTTTCTTGGATCAGTACTATATTTTACATATGTAACATGTAATATGTATACACGTATGCAGATGTGGCCAAGTATTCCTGGGCTGTAAAATGTAATCTTTATTTCCTAACATACATAGTCAACAGTTAGATAATTATTTCTAAAAACCTTTATGTAAACTCAAAGTGGAAAAGATAAAGGTCTCATAATCCAGAATGGTTAATTTATAAAATAGTTTTGGATATTTACTAAAGTAGAAATGTTTTTCAACGATTTAGCACTATTGAAAAAGGGGTATGTGTGAATGTAGATATCAATATAGAATGAAATAGGAATTCCATTGATGACACTGCAAATTCGATTTTAACTGATATTTATCTATGTTGACCTCTTTCGATATTGTGAACTAAAAAATAACACTGAAAAGTAGGCACATTGGGGCATATTTACTAAAGTCGATATCCTCTATATCGCTAATATCGCCAGATAT